>CM031629.1:3263785-3271285 GCA_018398815.1 Conus ventricosus | reverse complement strand
GGGGGAAAGAAATACAAAGGGGAAAAGAAATACAAAGGGGGAAAGTAAATACAAAGGGGAAAGAAATACAAAGGGGGAAAGAAATACAAAGGGGAAAGAAATACAAAGGGGAAAAATACAAAGGGGAAAGAAATACAAAGGGGGGAAAGAAATACAAAGGGGGAAAGAAATACAAAGGGGGAAAAATACAAAGGGGAAAGAAATACAAAGGGGGGGGAAAGAAATACAAGGGGAAAAGAAATACAAAGTGGGGAAAGAAATACAAAGGGGAAAGAAATACAAAGGGGATAAGAAATACAAAGGGGAAAGAAATACAAAGGGGAAAGAAATACAAAGGGGAAAGAAATACAAAGGGGAAAGAAATACAAAGGGGAAAGAAATACAAAGGGGGAAAAAAAATACAAAGGGGGGAAAAAAATAAAAAGGGGGAAAGAAATAAAGGGGGGGGAAAAAAACGGGGGGGAAAAAATACAAAGGGAAAGAAAAAAGGGGAAAAAATAAAAAAAAAGGGGGGGGGGGAAAAAGGGGGAAAAATAAAAAGGGGGGAAAGAAATAAAAAGGGGAAAAAAAAGGAAAGAAATACAAAGGGGGGGGGGGAAAGAAACAAAGGGGGGAAAGAAATAAAAGGGGGGGAAAAAATACAAAGGGGGGGGGGAAAACAAAGGGGGAAAAAAATAAAAAGGGGGGAAAAAAAATACAAGGGGGGAAAAAAATAAAAAGGGGGAAAAGAAAAAAAAAAAAAATACAAAGGGGGAAAAAAATAAAAAGGGGGGGGGGAAAAAAAGGGGGAAAAAAGAAAAAAAAGGGGGGGGGGAGAAATAAAAGGGGGGAGGGGAAAGAAAACAAAGGGGGAAATAAAAAAGAAATAAAAGGGGGAAAGAAAACAAAGGGGGGGGAAGAAACAAAGGGGGGAAAAGAAATAAAAAGGGGGAAGAAATAAAAGGGGGGAAAGAATAAAAAGGGGAAAAAAAATAAAAGGGGGGGAAAGAAATAAAAAGGGGGGGAAAGAAATAAAAAGGGGGGAAAGAAAACAAAGGGGAAAAAATACAAAGGGGGAAAAAGAAAAAAAAAAGGGGGGGGAAAAAATACAAAGGGGGGAAAGAAATACAAGGGGGAAAGAAAAAACAAAGGGAAAGAAATACAAAGGGGAAAAAATACAAGGGGAAAAAGAAAAACAAAGGGAAAGAAATACAAAGGGGGAAAGAAATACAAAGTGGGAAAGAAAACAAAGGGGGGAAAAGAAATAAAAAGGGGGAAATAAATAAAAGGGGGGGGAAAAAGAAATACAAAGGGGGGAAAGAA
This sequence comes from Conus ventricosus, assembly GCA_018398815.1. Taxonomy (NCBI): domain Eukaryota; kingdom Metazoa; phylum Mollusca; class Gastropoda; order Neogastropoda; family Conidae; genus Conus; species Conus ventricosus. The sequence continues at coordinate 3,269,983 of CM031629.1, read as the reverse complement.
ATACAAAGGGGAAAGAAACAAAGGGAAAAGAAATACAAAGGGGGGGAAAGAAATACAAAGGGGGAAAAGAAATACAAAGGGGGAAAGAAATACAAAGGGGGGAAAGAAAAAAACAAAGGGGGGAAAGAAATACAAAGGGAAAAAATCAAAGGGGAAAGAAAAAAAGGGGGGAAAGAATGCAAAGGGGGGGGAAAAATAAAAGGGGGAAAAAAAGAAAGGGGAAAGAAATAAAAGGGGGAAAGAAATAAAAAAGGGGGGGGAAAGAAATACAAAGGGGGGGAATAAATACAATGGGGGGAGAAGAATTTACAAAGGGGGGGGAAAGAAAATACAAAGGGGGAAGAAACAAGGGGGGGAAAGAAATACAAAGGGGGGTAAAGGAGAAATACAAAGGGGGAAAGAAATAAAAGGGGAAAGAAATAAAAGGGGGGAAAAAAAATTTACAAAGGGGGAAAGAAATACAAAGGGAAAAAGAATACAAAGGGGGGGGGAAAGAAATACAAGGGGGAAAGAAATACAAAGGGAAAGAAAAACAAAAGGGGAAAGAAATACAAGGGGGGAAGAAATAAAAGGGGAAAAAGAAAAATCAAGGGAGGAAAAAATACAAAGGGGGGGGAAAAATAAAAAGGGGGGAAAAAATACAAAGGGGGGGAGAAAACAAAGGGGGGAAGAAATTACAAAGGGGGGAAGAAATACAAAGGGGGGGAAAAATAAAAACGGGGGGAAGAAATACAAAGGAAGGAAAAAATAAAAAGGGGGGGGGGAGAAATACAAAGGGGGGAAAGAAATACAAAGGGGGAAAGAATACAAAGGGGGAGAAAGAAAAAACAAAGGGGGGAAAGGGAAAAAATACAAAGGGGGAAAGAAATACAAAGGGGGGAAAAATACAAAGGGGGGAAAGAAATACAAAGGGGGGGGGGGGAAGAAATACAAAGGGGAAAGAAATACAAAGGGGAAAAGAAATACAAAGGGGGAAAGAAATAAAAAAGGGGGAAAAAATACAAAGGGGGGAAAAGAAATACAAAGGGGGAAAAAAAAGAAAAACAAAAAGGGGAAAGAAATACAAAGGGGGGGGGAAAGAAAACAAAGGGGGAAGAAATACAAAGGGGGAAAGAAATACAAAGGGGGAAAGAATAAAAAGGGGAAAGAAATAAAAAGGGGGGGGAAAAAAGGGGGGGGAGAAAACAAAGGGGGAAAGAAATACAAAGGGGAAAGAAATACAAAGGGGGAAAGAAATACAAAGGGGAAATAAATACAAAGGGGGGAAGAAACACAAAGGGGGGAAAGAAATAAAAAGGGGGGGGGAAGAAATACAAAGGGGGGGGGAAGAAAAAATACAAAGGGGGAAAGAAATAAAAAGGGGGAAAAGAAATACAAAGGGGAAAAAAAATTTACAAAGGGGGAAAAAAATAAAAAGGGAGGGAGAAACAAAAAGGGGGGGAAAAAGAAATAAAAGGGGGGGAAGAAATACAAAGGGGGGAAAAAAAACAAAGGGGGAAAAAAAATAAAAAGGGGGGAAAGAAATACAAAGGGGGGAAGAAATACAAAGGGGGGAAAGAAATACAAAGGGGGAAAGAAATACAAAGGGAGGAAGAAAAAAAAGGGGGGAAAGAAAAAAAAGGGGGGGGAAAAAAAGGGGAAAAGACAAAAGGGGGAAGAAATAAAAAGGGGGGAAAAGAAATACAAAGGGGGAAAGAAATACAAGGGGGGGGGGGGGAAGAAAGACAAGGGGGAAAAGGGAAAACAAAGGGGAAAGAAATACAAAGGGGGAAGAACAAAAAGGGGGGGAAAAGAAATAAAAAGGGGGGAAAAAAGGAAATACAAAGGGGGGAAAGAAACACAAAGGGGGGAAAGAAATACAAAGGGGGGGGGGGGGGAAGAAAAGACAAAGGGGGAAAGAAAGAAAAGGGGGGGGGGGGAGAAATACAAAGGGGGAGGAATACAAAGGGGGGAAAGAATAACAAAGGGGGCAAGAAAAAACAAAGGGGGCAAGAAATACAAGGGGGGGGGGAGGAAGGAAATGCAAGGGGGGGGGGGGAATACAAAGGGGGAAAAAAAATACAAGGGGGAAAGAAATCAAAGGGGGGGGGAAAGGAAATGCAAGGGGGGGGGGGGGGGAAGGAAAAAAGAAACAAGGAAAAAAAAGGGGGGAAAAGAGAGAAGAAAAAGAAAGAAAGAATGTAAAAAGAGAAAGAAGGGAAAAAAAGGGGGAAAACACCAAAAAAAAAAAAAACAATTGGGAACAGGAAAAAAGGAAAAGAAAAAGAAAAGCCAGACAGAAATAAACTTAGAAAAAAAAGACAGAGAAAAGAAGAAAAGAAAGGAAGAAAGGGAAAAGGGGAGAGAGAGAGAGGAAGAGAAAAGAGAGAGAGAGAAGAGAGAAGAAGAGAGGGAAAGAGGGGAAGAGGAAGAGAGAAAAGGGAGGGGGGGAAAAGAAAAGAGAAAAGGAAGAGGGGAAAAAGAAAAGGAACAGAGAAAAGAAAGAGAGAGAAAGACATTTGGAAGAGGAAAAAAGTATAAATAAATAAACAAAAAATGAAGCACACAAATAACGAAATTCAGAAAGAACACAAGGAAGAGAGAACTTATGAAAGAAGAAAAAAACAACAGAGAAAATAAAGGATAAAGAGATTTTTAGAAATACAGAAACAAAAAACAAAATTAAGTGAAATAAAATAAAATAAACAAAAAGAAAAGAAAAAAATAACAAAAGAGAGAAACAGAACAAGAAAGAAAGCAAAGAGAGAGAGAGAGGGGGGGGGGGGGGAGGGGGAGAGGGAGAGGAGAGAGGATTGAGAGAGAGAGAGAGACAGAGACAGAGAGAGAGAGAGAGAGAGAGAGAGAGAGAGAGGAGAGAGAGAGAGAGAGAAAAGAAAAATGAATAGACAGGGGGCAAGAGAGAGAGAGAAGAGAGAGAGAGAGAGAGAGAGAAGAGAGGAGAGAGAGAGAGAGAGAGAGAGAGAGAGAGAGGACAAAGAAATAAAAGAAAAATGAAAGACGGAACGACAAAAAGAATGAAAGAAGAAGAAGGGAGCCAGACAGCGACAAAAACACAAAGAAAGAAATTCACCATGGACTCCCTTATCGACAGCTTTACATCGGAGACCGAAAAACGCCAGGAAACTGTTCAAAATCTGCGCGAGCTTTAAATAATTATATGGCTGAACTACATGACGCTCCGTCTGCCTCTCCCCCACCCCTCCCCTCTTTCTTTTTTTTTTTTACTTTGCGAGAGAGAGAGAGTTCAGATTTCTTGATAATGCATGGTAATGGCGACGCGAAATTTGACAACTCGAGAACCTGGAGAGCAGAAAATGAATCGGAACACAGCATCTGGTTGGTCTGGGACAGGGAGATGCGACTCTTTTGATTTTTTTTTTTTTTTTTTTTTTTATTTTTGTCTTGCTTGCTGGTTTCGTTCGTTTATTGGCCAACAGGACCACGCCAAGACTACTTGAAGTGATTTGGAAGAAGGCATGGCAGAAAGAGGCAATGTGACCGAACGACGAACTCGTTTTAATGGACTATCTTCAGGAAATCTGCGAGGGAGGTAATCTGTGTTACAGCTCGGCGTTCTGCGAAAGTGGCCTTGGCGTTTTTCGTGGGACAGATACGCCTGAATCGAAGTTGCCCCATCAGTCATCTTAGCAATTCAATCAAAGAGAGAAAGTACAAAAAAAAAAAAAAAAAAAAAAAAAAAAAAAACGGATGTAAAACAGTTTACTGGCACGGAGGCAGTCGGTATCCCGATCGTTATCCTGGCCTACGCTTCCAACTCAACATTTGACCTTCTAGGTCTGTATACTTGACCGTTACCTAAGAGATGGTCATTCTATTTAAAATGGAAAGACCGGGGGGGGGGGGGGGGTTTGTCTCCTCCTGATTTTCTTTCTTGAACAGGTGTGTGTTAGCGATGGTGAGGCTGGGTGCTGCCAGTTTGGAAGAAAAGGTCGGGTCGAGACACTCTCATGTCAGGTTACACACAACTCTGATGAGCCGGGGCAAACAACACTTGATGGAGAGAAGGATGGCTGCCCAAAGACGAACCCATGACATTTTGGTGTGGAACTGAAACTAAAGGAGGGGGGAGGTGGGGGGGGGGGGGGGAGCGAGGATCTGTTTGACTTTGACGAATGTCTGCTCTCTCCTTAAAGCTCTTCCGGTTCCTTCATTCTCTGTAATTGTTATTTTTGCTGTCTTTGTTACTCTATGTTTCTTTGTTTTATTCTGTCTTTCTCTCAGTTTTTTCTTTTTTCTTTTCTTTTTTTTTTTTCAAAATGTTCTCTCAAATTTTTTTTTGTTCGCCTTTTCTTTCAATGTCTTTCTTTTGTTTAATTGCCGGTTTTATTCCGTTTTTTTTTTTTGGCTTTTTTTCCTTTTTTTTTAGGCATGTATTCTTTCTTTCTTTCCTATCTTCATGTTAGTCGTTCTTTGTTCTCTCCGTCTTTGCCCTTTTTTTTTCTCTTGTTGTGTGTCCTTTTTTTTTTTAATCTCTCTTTTGCTTCCCTGTTCTCTTCGTTCTATTGTGTCTCTGTATTTTTCCTCTGTATGTTTTTTTTTCTATGTTTTTCTTCCTTTTCCCTTCATCTGTTTTGCTTTTTCCTTTCCCTTCGTTTTACTGCCATCTTTCCTTCTTTCTGTCTTTCGTTCTGTCTGTCTAATTTTGTCTCCGTCTGTCTGTGTTTCTTTCTGTCTTTCCTTCTCTCTGTCTTTCGTTCTCTCTGTCTTTCCTTCTCTCTGTCTTTCCTTCTCTCTGTCTAATTTTGTCTCCATCTGTCTGTGCTTCTTTCTGCCTCCAGTCTGTCAGTTTATTATTACTTCTTTCTTCCTTCTCTACATTTCTCTGTTTCCGCATGTCTCTATCTTTCTTCCTTTCTTTCTTCCTTCCTTTCACTGTTCCTGTTATCTTTGAATTTGTCTTTCTTCTGCCTCCTTCTTCCCTTCTTTCTTTCTACTCTGCAAGCAGGTCGTAACAAATGCGCGTTCTGCATCAAGATTTGAACCATCAGTCATCTGTCCTGAGGCATTACGTATGCAAAAATAATTCCACTACATAGGAAGGAGTGTGGGGGGGGGGGGGGGGGGGGGGGGGGGGGGGTAAGGAACTGTAATCACAGATCAATCTCTTTGTTATCGTCTATCCATAAACAATCGCGCGTATGTGCATTATCATCTAACATATTTCGTTTAAAAAAAAAAGAACTTTTACGTATTAACCAGAAGAAAAAAAGTTCTCGTGAAAAGGCTTTGCATACAATCAAAATATTAACAACAGCAAAACATTATGTATAGTTTTTATTGATGTGTCAGACGCTTTTGATCTAATTTATCATAAAATACTATTACAAAATCTTAAGCTTTACGCAATTGATTACAACTGTGCTTTGATCTCCACATCTCACTTGGAAAATCATACTCAATCTGTATATTTCAGTGATTTTATTTCTTCTGTAAGACTGATTCTACGTGGAGTATCACAGGGACCAAATTATGGGTCCACTTCTGTTTTCCTTGCACATTGCTGACCTACGTTCATCCATTCAACATGCAGTATGTGATTTATTCTGTGACGATTAATCAGTCTTTTCCTCCTCCTCCTCCTCTTCCTCTTCCTCCTCCCTCCTCTTCCTCCTGCTCCTTCTTCTTCTCCTCCATCCTACTACCTCCCTTCTCTCCTTTTTTTTTCTTTTATTATCCTCCTGTCTCTCTTCATTCCTCAACACCTTTTACTCTTCCTCATTCTTCTCCAGCATCTCCGAAAGACCGGGTCTAGAGTCAGCAGACAAAGAGATCTAGTTCCTCATATGCTATTGAATGTTCCCTTCACATGCTAATGCCACTGCTCAGAAATGAAAAGCAGGAGAGAGAAAGAAAGAACTTCTGAACAAAACGTATGCATGCATGTATATGTGCCTATAAAACCATAGTGGTTTATGGGTCAAAATACGAGAACGTCGAGAGAGAGAGAGAGAGAGAGGAGAGAGAGAGAGAGAGAGAGAGAGAGAGAGAGAGGAGAGAGAGAGGAGAGAGAGAGAGAGAGAGAGAGAGAGGGAGAGAGAGAGAGAGAGAGAGAGAGAGAGAGAGAGAGAGAGAGTGGCCCGTATGTAGGTTGCACGACTCGGCTTCCGCTATTCAGTTTCCAAATACAGACAGAAATCATTATAAATCTGGACGGATTTCAACAAGGTTTGTCGTGAG
>CM031629.1:3242427-3249927 GCA_018398815.1 Conus ventricosus | reverse complement strand
TCGCCAGCTATACGTACATCCCCCTCTAGTAAGGGGCGTAGGCCTTTATCTAACTAACATTTTCGAGTCTTTGAGTCTCTGATGTGATGGAAGCAAAGCTGAGGCATCAAAGGAAGAGTGCTGGCAACTTTGAGGAGTCGGACATCGCTTCTGGCCATGGATTCCAAAGATTGTATAAAGCAGGAGATGCACACAGATTCGTTTTGAGAGAGCAAGGTTTGTTTGTTTTTTTACACAGGTTATTTTCTTTTTCAGCTCAGGGATATAGATTTATCCACGTCGAAGATTCAAAGAGCTTTTTTTTTTCAACGGGAGGGGGAGGGCGGGCGGGTGAGGAAAAGGGAAATGGTCAGGAATTAGCATAATTCATTTTCAGACAAAGATTTGGGAAGATAACTCTTGCTCCGATGCTGAAACGATGGTCTGCAGAGCACTTCAGACTAAGGCTACTTGCCTTAACCATTCCCCCAGCGCTGATGCAAACAGAACACAGAACAAACAACAACAACAACAAACTTTCCGTTGAAAAAGCTGGTTCCACGCCAGCCCCTTGTAGGTCCTGCCATGAACTTACTCAGCGTACACAGCAACACCAGCAGGAAAGAAAACGGTAGAGCCATATCAACATTCATTCAAGAGTGGCGCTGTGTTCTGATCTTGATCACTTGTGATACAGGACAATACAAACAAAAATGAAACAAACACAAGTAGTATCCGAATGATAAAACCAGGTAAATGAGAAACAAAAGCAGCTTTAAAAACTGGTTAAAAACTGGTTGAAAGCTGTTAAAAGTCTGTAGCCTGATGATGTAGGAACAGAGAAGAATCAGGATTCACCACGTCTGTGACAAAGCATTATGAAAAGCGGAACATACCTCGCTCCTTCCTCCGCCCTCGCCCTCCCTGAACTGAATCAAGTCTCCTTTTATACTGCTGGATAGGACAGAAAAGGTTTTCAAGCCATAAAAATTCGAATCCCGCGAGTGGTTCGAACTCAACGACGGTCAGCTCTGCAGCCGAACTCTTCATAACTATTTGTGTCTTCAGTGGGCCAAACTCTTCATAACTATTTGTGTCTTCAGTGGGCCAAACTCTTCATAACTATTTGTGTCTTCAGTGCCATCTGCTTTGGAGTCACGTCTTTGAAGCTATCACCATAGCAGTCCAAGTGCCTTTCCTTGTTTATTATTATTGATTGTCTATATCTCCCTGCCTCTCTTGCATACCTGAAAGTCTTGTGATCGCTTAGGCCATGATAAAGCTGAAACCGAAGCCTGACTGAAGTTTTCATGTTGCAGAGAATTTGCACGAACTGTCTCTTTGGTTAGTTTTCTGCCTGCTTGGCGATTTCAACAGACTGTTGCGAGTTCAAAATATCCAGGTAAGGAGAATGTTGCGAGAGTCTAAAAGCTTAGCCACTGCAGTTTGCGACAATTCACATCCTTTCAACGATGCTACTGTGACAACAAGGATTGCTCAAAACTTTCTCGAACACTTCACGGAAAACGATATCCGTGCTGATTCATCAGAAGAACGCAGCAGTTCCGTTTGTACAATGAGCGTAGAATAATATATAGCCATTGCCGCGACTTTGGAAAGACGTGTCTAGTTTAGCATGGTGGCAAGTTAACAGAGGTCTCCTCATAACACAGGGTTAAGAGGAGGGAACGTATCTTTGTAAGAGGATACTCTCTCTCTCTCTCTACACAGTAGTTCTCTCTCTCTCTCTCTCTCTCTCTCTCTCTCCTCTCTCTCAATAGTTCTTTGCTGTCCAGCCCTAAAGAACATTAGAACTGAATGCATTCAGCCAACCTTTTATATAGACAGCCTTCTCTATTTAAATCAACTATACTGATGTCGTCAACTTCACCAGAAGTTGTTCGAAATTTCTCATTGCTTTTGTATAAGGCATTTAGATTTTAGAGAAACATCTGCTTCTTGATGTTCTAAATGATTTGTTTGGAATGCTTTACAATCATGAGTCTTTGTCTCAATTCATGTATTATGCTCACTTACCCTTTCATAAGGGGCTAAGGCCTATATGAAAAAATGATCCGAATCTCTCTCTCTCTCTCTCTCTCTCTCTCTCTCTCTCTCTCTCTCTCTCTCTCTCTCTCTCCCCACTCCCCCCTCTCTCTGCCTCCCTCCCTCTCTCTCTCCTCCCCTCCCCCCTCCCCCTCTCTCTCTCTCTCTCCCCTCCTCTGTCTCTGTCCCGCTGTTGTCTGTCGTCTGTCTGTCTGTCGTCTGTCTCTTCTGTCTCTCTCTTCTCTTCTCTCTCTCCTCTCTCTCTCTCTCTCTCTCTCTCTCCTCTCCTCCTCTCACCTCGAGGTAATACAGCAGAAAAGAGCTACACTGGCTGCTTTGTGACGTAGCTGGTGTACACTTACACCTGAGGTGAACGACACACTTAGGACACCAGCTATTAAAAACGCTCTACTGAATAAAAGGTTCGGTGAGTTATTTCCATCAAAGGTGAACAAAACCAGCCAATGAAAGAGGTCAGTTTGATAAAACTATTTCTTGTCAGTGTGATGATCATATTCTGCCAAATGTTTACAAGAGATAATCGAAAACGAGGCCGTGGGGGAAAAAAAAAAAAAAAAAAAAATCAAAATGGATGAACTTAGGTTTATTAACTGAATTGTGCTTGTCTTCATTATTTTCATCACTTTCTTTAATAGACTATTTTTGTTTCTCAATTCTTTCAGTCTCAAGATTTTTCTTTCGTTTAATTACATGTTGTTTTAATATGAACAGACTAAACCAAGAACCTGACTTTTTTTTGCTGTCACCAGTTCTGTTCACAGTAATGGGTGACTACCATCACCGCAACAAACTATCTTATTAACAGTATCATTATTTCTGTCCTAAGATTTACAATACATACCGTTGCCATGCTTTACAAAATCACTTGTATGCTTGTTCGTTTCTGAACTTGAAGACAAAACCTCGGTCTGTTCGCGCGCGTGCGCGCGCGCGCGCATGCGTGCGCAATCCCCCAAAGATCACGTGATCATATGACGTCACGTGACCTAGATCATGGCGGACGAACTGGCAAGGAGCGGCCAGACCTCCCACTGGTTAATTGGTCATGTTTCTGCGCCACTGACCTTTTTTCTTTTTCTTTTTTTCTCCTTTTTAAAAAAAAATTTTTATCCTGTCTGCCTGTCGTGTGTCATCGGCTCTTTCCGTGTGGTCGTCTGCTTAGGGACGGTGTCGTCTGCTGGCATTATGGCGTCGGCTGACAGCTGTCCAGATTCGCGGCATTTGTGGATGACGGAATATTTTCAGGAAACTGTTCCCTGGGGAAGGCACCTGTCTCGCTCTGGAAGCGGGACAACGAAGCGATGAATGTTTTATCAAAGACAGGCCGCTCCGCGTAAATGGACAGACAGAAAAGCTCGCGCGCGCGTGCGCGCACTCTCACATGCACACATGCACGCGCGCGCACATACGCACGCACAACAACGCGCGCGCGCGCACACACACACACACACACACACACACACACACACACAACACACCACACACACACAGCACGCACACGCGCGCGAGCACACACACACACACACACACACCATCACACACATGCGTGCGCGCGCGCTCACACACATACACACACACTACATAAACAGATACATATGCATACACCCACGCGCGCGCGCCACACACACACACACACACACACGCGCGCGCGCGCGCATGCACATGCACACACGCACACACACACACACACACACACACAGTCAAAGCCTGACCTGAATAACTTGATTCAGGTAAAAACAACCAAGCAAAACTTTTACGAATCAAAATGATGCCACTGTCACTTTAACCCCCCACCCCCCCCCCCCCCCCCCCCCCCCCCCCCCCCCCCCAAAGAAAAAAAAACAAAAAAAAACCCGGAGCCCTTTGAAACGACGTACGCTACGTGCTGGCGTCACTTTCGCTCTGTGATCGCACACAAAACCAGACCATCACGTGACCTGTCACAGCGGCGTCATGTGACCCGCCGCTAAATAGCAAAGATCAGACGGACCACCGCTGGCTAATGCGATAGCTCACAGCGTCCTTGACCTTTTTTTTTTTCTCTTTCTGCCCCCCCCCCCCCCCTCCCTTCCCCTTCCCCCCCTGCCATCCACCGACTGCTTTTTAGTGTTGTCTGCTTTGGGGCAGGCCGTCTGGTGGCCTAATGTCGTCTGTTGCTACGTGTGGTCATTACTGCATTATACCGGTTGTGACTGGCGTTATTATTGGTGGTGTCTGCTCTATGACTGCTGGCAGTTAGTTTTTCTTGTCGTCTGTTTGTTGACCGTTGCTGTCATTATGTTATCTGTTTGTTGACTCATTATGCCATCTGTTTGTTGACTCTATGATCTTTGTGACTATTATGCCATCTGTTTGTTGACTCATTATGCCATCTGCTTGTTGACTCATTATGTCATCTGCTTGTTGACTCATTATGTCATCTGCTTGTTGACTCATTATGTCATCTGCTTGTTGACTCATTATGCCATCTGTTTGTTGACTCATTATGCCATCTGTTTGTTGACTGTTGCTGCCATTATGCTATCTGTTGTTGACTGTTGCTGCCATTATGTTATCTGCTGTTGGCTGTTGTTCCTACGTTATCTGTTGTTGGCTGTTGTTACTACGTTGTCTGTTGTTGGCTGTTATTACTACGTCATCTGTTGTTGGCTGTTATTACTACGTTATCTGTTGTTGGCTGTTGTTACTACGTTATCTGTTGTTGGCTGTTATTACTACGTTATCTGTTGTTGCTGTTGTTTACTACGTTATCTGTTGTTGGCTATTATCTGTTGTTGGCTGTTGTTACTAACGTCATCTGTTGTTGGCTGTTATTACTACATTATCGGTTGTTGGCTGTTGTTACTACGTTATCTGTTGTTGGCTATTGTTACTACGTTATCTGTTGTTGGCTGTTATTACTACGTTATCTGCTGTTGGCTGTTATTACTACGTTATCGCTGTTGGCTTTGTTACTACGTTATCTGCTGTTGGCTGTTGTTACTACGTTATCTGTTGTTCGCTGTTACTACGTTGTCTGTTGTTGGCTGTTGTTACTACGTTATCTGCTGTTGGCTGTTATTGGTTATCTGCTGTTGGCTGTTATTACTACGTTATCTGTCGTTGGCTGTTATTACTACGTTATCTATTGTTGGCTGTTGTTCCGACGTTATCTGTCCTTGGCTGTTGCCATGATGCTGTCTCTTGTGACTGCTGTCGTAGTGCAAACGTTGTTGATTTGTCATTATGTCATCTGTTGATGACTGTTGCTGTCATTATGTCATCTGTATTTTGATTTGTCATGGTGTCATCTATTGCTGATTTGTCTATTATTATGTCATCTGTTGCTGACTTGTCATACGTCATCTATCATTGACTGGGTCATTTTAGAAGCGAGAGTTTGTTGTACTTGTCTTGATATACCTCCGCCATGGAGGTTACATTCTCACCAATGTCTTTCCTTTTGTTTGCCTGTCTGTCTGTCCTGTCTGTCTGTCTGTCAGTGAGCTTCCATTAAAAACGATTCCATGTTGACGAAACTTCACGGAAACACGGAATATGCCCCCCTCCCCCCCCCCCCCCCCCCCCCCCCCCCCCCCCCCCCCCCCACCGCTCCCACCCCACCAAATAGGAATCCCTTAAATTCACGTGCGGATCTGGATCAAAAGGGAGAATCCTTGATCCGTTGAACTTCGTGGGGGGAGGGGGGTCTGCATTCTTCCGAATTCCCATTTGAATTGTTGTGTTTTTTTTCTAAATATTTATTTTTGTATTGAAACTGAAAGCTGTTTGTTTTAAATCAAGACATGAAAACTCGTGACCAAGCTCATTGCCCACAGAAAGAGGTGGAGTGGGGGGGGGGGGGGGGGGGGGGGCGAGGGGCGGGGGGAGGGGAGAGGGGTGGTAGTGGGTGTTGAACCTGACTGTAGTTTGCTTTACATTCACTGCGTTAGATTGAACTGTCTTGTGTTGTGTTGTGTTGTATTTCATTGTTTCGTACAGTGTTGTTCTGTACAATGTCGGACGGCATCGTTGTTGTTGTTGTTGTTGTTGTTGTTGTTGTTGTTGTCGTCGTACCCTGGCTAAAAGACTCCAGGGACCATCCCAACAGCCGAAGTACTTGAACACTGTGGTACAAATGCATCAGCTGGGGATGAGAACATTACGTGTGTGGCCGTTTTTGATTACCCCGCCACATGGGCAGCCACACTCCGACTTCGGGGGATTTCGGAAATTGATAATGTTTTGCTAGGAGCTTTTCACAACTGAAGACAATCCCCGCATAACTATGCTGAGTATAACAACATTTTGATGTAGCCTTGGTGTTCTAGCTTATGTCAATTGCTTTGACACAGCCTTATGCCAAGGCGGGGTATCGCATTGTATTGAATTGGATCGCCTCGTATTGTACGCCAATCGTATCGCGTGTCGAACTGTTTTGAGTTCTGTTGTATTTTACTGTATGGCGGCGCTATGTTTGTGTGCATTGTAGCGTACCGTACTGCTGCTGGTGGTGTATTATATTGCACAGTATTGTATTGCACAGTATTGTATTGCCCATGGGGAATGCTACTTTAAGGCTGTTTATGAGCTGCATCCTGTAGTCTAATTTACCTCTGTTCAGGAGCAGTTATGTCCCTTGATATCTTAATGGAGTATCCTGCGCGTGCCTGTACCCTTCGTCAACACAGCGCAGGCCTCCAAGGGTGGTACAGGACTGCTCTAAAGGCAGGTGAAGACAGTGCTTCTCTGGGTCCTCCCCAGCACCTTCGGGTGTTTCTTTTTCTTCTTTGCCTTAACTAGGCTGACCCTGAGAGAAAGGTCCAGTGACGGTGAGGAAAGACCCACTGACCACAGGGAAAGTCCTGTTGACAGTGGGAAAGACTACAACTTTGGATTTCTCTCTTGAGGGCACATAAGACCGTATGGCGAAAGCTTGGCTGTGTCTGGAGTGGCACTGTCTTCATCTGTCCGTGGGCAGGGGTGGTTGGGTCTGTGGGGTGTGCTCGGCAGCTGGAGGGTTGTTTTTCGCCGGTGGGCTCTGCAGTCATGAAATACGGGCTGGTACACCCATGGGGATGCTATTTTAAGCTGTTATGAGCTGCATCCTGTAGTCTAATTTACCTCTGTTCAGGAGCATTATGTCCCTTGATATCTTAATGGAGTGTCCTGCGCGTGCCTGTACCCATCGTCAACACAGCGCAGGCCTCCAAGGGTGGTACAGGACTGCTCTAAAGGCAGGTGAAGACAGTGCTTCTCTGGTCCTCCCCAGCACCTTCGGGTGTTTCTTTTTCTTCTTGCATTGTACTGCAGCGCATCGTATTGTATCGTATCGTATCGTGTCTCGCTGTAATGTGAACCATTTCTCTGTATTGCACTGTATTGTTCTGTACTGTGGTGTGTGCTGTTGCAACGTAAAGTAATGTACTGTACACATCCGTAGTGTTTTGCATGTCAGTGCATCGTGTCTTATCG
>CM031629.1:3218885-3239827 GCA_018398815.1 Conus ventricosus | reverse complement strand
TTGAGCGGAAATGTAACCAAAATGCGGGATAAATCCCTAGGATGCAAATTAGTATATATCAATTGGATGCAAAATGAATAAACTTAAAAGGAAATACTAAAAGGAAAAGAAGTCAACAAACCTTTATTAAAACAAAAAAAACAAACAAAATGAATATCATGTGCAATGTTTAATGAAAAAAAAAGTGAAGAAAATGAGTAAATGTTAATAATCATACATAAAGTTAACAAATTATAACACAATCAGTAGCAAGTACACATGAATAAAAATTTAGTAGTCAGGTAAAATTTGCAGTATTTGCTATTCCTTTTAGAAATCAGTAATGCGTACATAAATGGTATGAACATTTTAGAATTATATAAGACAAACAGAAAAAAGTTTTCGCGGAAGGAGGATTTGGTAATCACAAATGATAACTGTTTGTATGTTTTGGAAATCTTCAATAATTAAAAAGAAATAAAACATGTTTTTTTTTTCACAATATTTCACCATGTACCTGACAAATTTATGCAAAGAAACTGAAAGTGACGAGACAAAACAAACTGAAATATTCTCCTTTTCTTTGCACCGTTGATTTCACATCCCCCTATGACTAATACAGCATTCCTTTGGAGTTATGTTTTCTTGTGGGAGCAAAGAGTTACCCTACTTGTTTATTGTTTAATACATGTCTGCTATCTTGTTTTCTTTGGTCTTCCTTTTCCCTTTTTTTGTTCCATCTTTTTTTGTTTCTTTCCTCAGCTTTCTTGTACTTGACTGCCTTCAGAAGGTACACACTTTGCCTTTGAGCAAAAATGAGCCCTGCTTGCTTTCATTTTGTGGTTGAAACTAGAGCTGTGTGGCCCTACTCTCTAAACTGCATTTACACTGCATGTGATTGACCTCACTGTTCACTATTTTCCAGCTTATTTCATTTTACCAAGAAAAAATTCTTAGATTTCTGGGATTTCTCTTTACATTGCCCCATATAAAAAGATAAAAACAGCTGATAATTGAAAGTAACAGTTACGCAAAACTATGCATGTTCTTAAAGGTGTATTTGTCCAATGGTTTTCAGTCTTTCCTCTGAAGGAGAAGGGGATGATTTAATGGGAGAGGGGATGTAGATCAAGTTTATGGGTGGGGAAGGTTGCAACCCGTGCACGCATTTACACACACACACACACACCACACACACACACACAACACACACCACACACAAATAATGATATTCTGAACCATCCTGTCTGTCAAGTCAAACTCTGACTCACGTTTGCTAAGTTACAAATAACTGCTTTGTTCTTTTCAAACACAGCTGAAGCCATGATCAAGAAACTGCCCACGCGTTCAGATTTTGTGTTGGCAGTGTACATTAGCAAAATCAGATACGGTGTGTCACCACACCCGGTCTGGCTGTAAAATTGTGTATGACATGACAAGCTATAAAAACGATTGGCGAAAATACTGCTTTTTCCCTGTGGGAAATTTCTTTAGTACTTCACACTCGTCTTCCCTCCAGTAACAGCAGTCTTTCCCTTGACAGAGAAGAGTGCGGCATTTGGTTTGATTTAAAATTTCAAAGTGATTGTAATGCGTTTTGTTGATCTCCAGAACAGGCGAATGGTTGTTTTAGCCAGCTCTTTTGGGTAGATCAATAGACCCGACTTGAAAAAGAAGAAAATTTTTTACTGGGAAAAAAAAAATTATGTGTCCCCATTTACTTTGAGCCCTTCTTTTTCCTGGTAGAACACACACGCAGCCGCAGCACACACACACACACACACAACACACCCCAACCCACACACACACACACACACACACAAACATGTTTGTGTTTGAGAGTAGAATTTTTTTTCCCTTTTATTTCCCTTTCTTTTCCCCTTTTCTCGTTTAGTAAATGCTGTTTATAGAAAGGAATTGATGTTATGTATGCTGACGTATAAGGCTGTTTGCATTCTCTTTTCTCTCTCTCTCTCTTCTTCTCTCTTCTTCTCTCTCTCTCTCTCTTTTTATGTGTGTGTGTGTGGGGGTGTGTGTGTGTGTGTGTGTGTTGTGTGTGTGTGTGTGTGTGTGTGTGAGTGCGCGCGAATGTTTTTTATGTTTATGTGTATATAAGTGAAAGTATGTTGTGGATATTATTGACTTGTTTTTGTTATCGTTTAGTTGACTTTTTCTGCAGCAACTGGACGGAATAGTTGTGATTTGTCTCTGCGCACTGTCCTCTTTTTGCGCGCCTGTCAACTCTTGTAATTTTCCATTAAAAAAAATATAAAAAAAGAATCTAAGCAAACCCACAGGATTTTTCCGTATGTTACGATTAAAACATACCAAAAGAATCGATAGCTAATTTACTAAAGAAGATGGTACCTTAACCCAAAATGATTCTGAAAAAGCAAGTGTACTAAACAGCTTCATTTTTTGCCAGTGTGTTTACTGAGGAAAGTAACATAACCGTTCCAGAGTTTTCCATTAAAAAAGAGGTTACAGAATTAACAAAAGTGAGATCACGACCCGCATCAGATGGAAAAAACCTTAAAAGAGAATTAAACCCCATCGAAGTCCCCAGGACCTGACGAGATCACCCAAGAGTACTGCAGGAGCTGGCTAACTCATCGCTACCACCCCTTGAAAGACATTATCGATAGAACACAAGAAAAGGGGTGTAATATTGAAAGATTGAAAGAAGCAAAGTACCCTATTTTAAGAAAGGAATACAAGAACTCAGCAGGATACTACCGTCCAGTCAGCCAACATCTGAGTGTCTGTAAAGTTTTCGAGGGTTTTATATTCGAGACGCGCTTTGCCAGCCTTAAACCAAACATGACCTTTATCTAGAGAACAATTTGGATTTACCACCGGGGCGTTCATGTGTTACACAACTACTTGTTACTTAACAAGATTGGTTAGTTACATTGGATGAGAAAATACCAAGTTGACGCAGTCCCTACCTAGACTTGAGGAAAGCATTTGATATGAGTTCCACACCAAAGACAGATAAATAACCTGGTAGGCTACGTGTATAAAAGGCAAGTTACTATCGTGGATCAGAGATTTCTTAAAAGGAAGATCACAGTTGTTAGTGTAAAACAGTAGTAAATCACGCAGTCAAAAAACGTACAAGTTGGAGTAACCACAAGTAGTGTTCTCTCGGACCGTCCTTGTTCATATACTTTAATCAATGATATGCCTGAGGAGGTAGATTGTAAAGTACAAATCGTGCAGACGACACCAAGGCTTACTCTGCATCCCGAAATATAGAAGACAGAGATCATTTACAATTGTGGTAGAAACATTTTGGGCTTTTTCATTGCATAGATTTGTAGGAATTAAAGAAAAAACCACACTTCAACTTTCCTGATGATGATAGAGATGATTTGTGTAAACTTTATGTGGCAGTCATACAGTGACGACAGTGGGGGACTAGCATGGGCAGGCTTTCCCTAAACACGTTAGGCTATTGGCCGATGTACGGAGAGACAGACCAGGGCAATTCCAGTCCTGAGACCAGCCTCGCATACTGCTGTTGGGTCTTCGTAGGTCGTATTCTTATTACATTAACAGCCATGCAGTTTGGTTACGACAAAAAAGCAGAAGCGCACTCAAAGTGTGAAGTAACAGCAGTTTAATGCACGACACAAAACAGACAAGAAATTTTCGGCAGATATTCTTCTTCAGCGACAAAAAAACAAAAACCGTCAACAGACATAAACACACTTCATTCACCACTTTGGCTTCACAAGGAGTATTGAGCTTGTTTATGTCTGTACTGTTTTTTTATTTTTTTGTCGCTGAGTGAAGGCATATTGCCGAAAATTTCTTGTCCTGTTTTGTTACGTGCATTAAAACTGCGTACTTCACACTTTTTTGTTTTGTGTGCTCTTCTGCTTTTTTGTCGTGTTCCAGTAACGCTGCAGTTTGTTTCATTTGCATTGTTTGAGTTTTTTTCAAGTCTGCTTTCAAATATGGTGATGGTCTGCAGGATGTCTGATTATATTATGAATGGGTTTACACACAGGTCTAAATGTCCTTCAGGGTAGTATATTCAATCAGTGGAGGCCATAGTCAACAAAAACGTGCTTGGTGTCTCATCTACTTTCCACTGACTTTACACTCTACTGTCTCAGTTAAAGTTGGAGCTACCCCTGAAAACCATCCTGTAGGAGTATCAGTAGGAAAGCAAGATTCCTAATCGTGCTCCAGAACTCAATGAGACAAGGTTAATGGGGTCAGTCCCCAGCTGTAGCTTAATTAAGACTTGTATACTAAGCATAATTCAGAGCTGTGGGCATGGTAAACTGAGGAAAAACTTCAGGCGCCCAAATTTTCTTGTTTAAAAAAAGAAATTCGGAGAGCATAACCTCCCTTGATTTTCTTTTTTTCTGTTTTTTTCATACCCGTGATTCACCTCACTGACAGGTAATCAGCGTTTTGAGATGCAAGGGTGAACGGTAAGAGAAGATGGGAATGGGTTTGGTGGGTGACTTGAAAGGGGTTTTGCAAATAAGGCAGCAGAGGACTGAAGCAAGAGAGAAAATGAAGAAGAAAAAGAAAAATATGTTGGGGTAGAATGAAGAAAACAGAAAGGAGAATTGAAATAGTACTCCGGAATAAAATCCATCCTCCACTCATCTCACCCCTGACCCCGGTAGCATTTTCTACACTCTGTAACCTCCAGTCTCCCATCCCACCAAGGTTTTTGAAGTTTTGATATTTTGATGCACATTTTGTTTTAAGCAACTAGCAATTGATTTTTAAAGAAGAGAGTGAGTAAAACAGACAATCCACTGCAGCACCGCTTAGCACTCTGTATAGATATGTTCTTGCTCTGTAACTTAGCAAACGTAATAAAGCCTTTATTAAAGGTAATCCCCCTTGTTCATATTTCAGGACAATGTGATCTTGAGTTAGATGGTCGGATTTGATTGGTTTGGGTTTGCTTGCAGAAGTGGCAAATCTTCGTTTCAGAAAGTGTGTTCCACAAGGTGTCCCCCAAGAGATCACTTTTTCTTTGGAGACACAAACAGATTGTGAAGGCTGGTAGTGAAGAGAAAGAGGGATGAGAACTCCAGAAACAAAAGAAAGAAGAGGGTGAGGGGGATCTTGCCTCAGTGCTTGGTTTGCTGTCCTCTTTCATGGTCTCTGTTTAACCCAATAATAACTGCTTTGAGGAAAACACATACAAGTATAGTTCTGTGCCATTTGTTCGCAGGAAAATTCTGCATCGACGGCTTGATGCAACTGCTCAACTGATTGTCATGTGACAGGCTGTCCTAATCTTTAGACCGATTTGAACTCCAGTAACTTGATTCATACAACCGTGAAGAGTGAAGCACTGTTGTACTACCCAAGGGTGATAGAAAGAAATGCAACAGAACTTAACTTCTGTGATGATTTGAGCACAAGGATTGTCCATATTTGTGCTGTCAGCTGTCTTTGTGTAGGAAGTGTAAATAGTTTGAGTACAATGTCCTTGATAATTTCATTTCTGTGCAACTCCCATTGGCATTCCTTATTACTATGCTGGCTTCCCTATATATACGTAACCTCGTGCAGTTTGGGCTGTTGCAGCCCACAGGGACCAATCATTATCGGGCATTATAGCCACGAACCTACCACGAAACTTGGCATTGTTTGTCCGTGCCCGAGTCAACTTGATGGGTTTCAGTGCGCTCGTTCTGATCCAGTACCACACAAGCAGGATTCCACCTTCAAAGTTCCCTACTGACAGCAATAATTTCAGTGGGATTAGTCGCTGTGGGGCAAAGCGCTTAGCTACTGTGGACTTCCTTCTGAGATGATCTTGGTTCTGTTCCCGCCATTTATTTGCGGGATTTTCATTGCCCCTACTGGCTCCTACCTAGAGTTTGCTACAGGTTCAGCTGGGAAGACTTGAACCACACAGACGAATTTCATCCACTTAATGGAGGCAATCTCGCTCTTTGAGGCGTGGCACCCTGAGAGGAGAGCCCACTCACATACACCGTAGGGGTTTAGCAAGTGGTGTTCTACCTATGTAATGAAATGCCAGGACATGTTTTTATATACATGTGTCCCTCCATGATGACAAAAAAAAAAAGCCTGAAGCTCTGCACTTTTGAATGCAAGGGAAGAAAGTATATGTTGGCAAAGACAAACCGTTTCTAAGTTAGTGTGGTCTAGAATGGGAGGTACTGTGAGTAAATCGCTCTGTCTCGACCATTTCAAGCAATCTCATTTTTGTGTTTTCTTTCAAACTTTTGTGGGTATTTTGGTTGTTTGTTACTTTAGATCCTTTGTATATGATTTTAAAAAAAAAACAGAAGGACCTGAGAAGAATGAACAAAATTGAAAGAAAAAAAAATGATCTTTCGTGCTGATAGCTCCATCAGTTCCTTTGTGGCAGTTCCAAGGTGTGGGACAATCCTGACAGATTCGACTTTTGTGATCCCACCTTTATGACTCCGACATGATTTTTTGTGGTTGGGGTGCTCTGATTTTTGACATTGATGCTCAGGTGAGTTTGAAATGTCTTTTGTTCCTCAGGCATATTCTGAAATACATAATTGATGGGCAGATCTATAATTTAGAATAGTGTCCGTGTGTTTGTGCAAGAATGGTCTCATTTTATTTCTTGATTGGGTGTTGTGATTTTTGTGTTTTTTTTTTTAAGGTATATTTTGATTTGTGTCTGGGTATTTATTAGTTCTTTGATTACGATTTGTAGAAAATTAGTTTATTTTTTTGTTCTTGTTAGATTTATTTTTGGAGATGCGTTTGTTGTTATTCTTACTTAAAATACATGTTGTTTATTATATATATTGATTTGTTTTGTAGTTCTAAGAAATTTTATTTCTTTATGTTAATTAGTTTTTTTTAAATCGTTGATACTTTTAATTGAAAGTTTGGTGAACGTGCATTGATAAATTAAAACGATTTCAAAAATTTGTCTAATGATATCATGCGCAGTGCTTTGCTTCACTTCAAAATGCCTTATCAGACTTAGGTGTAAGGCAATCACAACTTTTTTAACCACCACATAATTTTCGCTTGACACCGTGACGGATCAAACTTTGAAAACATCCACACATATGTAAGACTAGGCCTTGTCAATAGAGGCTTGTCCCCATTTATCACAAAATACACTTGTCCAGTTCTTGGAAATAATGCTTCAGCTGAAATTCTACGGGCTGCATGGTCTGTGATATTATCGGTAAATTAATTTGTTATTCATGTTTGTTCCTAACCAGCACACTACCAATCGAAGCACTGACACGACTACAGATGGCAGTGACACGGGCGTTCAAGCTCAACGTCCCAACATCAATTCGAGTGTTCAGTCACAGGTGGATGGCCTTTCTGACAACAAGCAAATGGAGACGCAGCGAGATATCCGATCAGCGGTCCCCAGACGACCTAGTGGAGCGGATAGAAAGCGTGCATCGTAAGGTGTGTGGCGTGTACAGAGGGAGGCGGGGATAGGAAGAGAGAGAGAGAGAGAGAGAGGGTACAAGAGAGGGGGAGAGAGAGAAGAGATGGAGAAAATAGATAAACAAAGTTGATTATTTTTTTTTGTTAAGAGGATAGTGAAATAAGCATTTTTTGTTTCTGTTGTTGATGTTGTAGAGGTTGAGTCTCCAACGCAAAAGAAAATAAGGAACAGAAACATAATTGAAAAACGTGAAAAATGGCGGGTTGATAGTAATTATATAGTACATATTACATATGTACTTGCAATGTGGTTTTATATACTAAGGCGATCCCCTGTTAGATGTCTGATGGATCTTGCTAAAATAGGTATTGCCAACTCTCTTTGATTTTGTACTTTTTTTTTAAAAGTGGTTTTTTAAAGCATGTCTTTTTTCTTTCTTTTCTTCTTTTTTTTTTGGTCAACTCTGTTTTTCTGTCATTGCAGTCCAGTTAAGTTTTTTTTGTTCAACTTTTGGAAAGATCGTTATAACTTTTCTTTTTCCTGTTACAATTCTTGGTAAATAAATGAACATGCTGAAGTGCTGCTGTTACAGGCAGCAAACAACAAACTCGCACGACAGCCCGCATTGGATACCAGCTGTCCATTGGTCAGCACCTCTTTGCCTGTATGGCATTAATTGCATATTTTTGGAGAGAAACTGTTGTGTTTTTCATTATTATCTTCTGTTTTTTTAAATTCTGTTTTTAAAAACAGAATTCGAGAAATCAAGTAAAATGGCTGACAGCACTGGCTCAGCCTGGCTTTCGTCATGTTTCAAGAATTTCAGTACTCTAGCAGGTATTTTTAATAATGTGTTGAGGTTGGGCTGTTAAAATTTGGGGTTTTTTTTTTTTTTTTTCATTTCTGCTTTTTTATGACAAGAAAGAGTTTTTTGTTTCTGAGTTGCATCTGTCCTGAAAAGGCTGGTTTGAGAACGGTTGGACGAAAATTCACTTGAACTTAACGGAAATGCATAATGCGAGACAGGTGGAGGGAGTAGGGATGTGAGGGGGCAAGGGTGGAAAAAGGGGGGTTACAAAGGAGGATAAACCAACATTCGTCCACACTCTGGGTCTTGATCGGTATGAATTTGGTCGAGTACTGTGGATTCGAAGATTCATCAAGGTAGGTATGAAACTGATCGGGAAAGTTGAAGGGTGGTGGTTTCCTGAAGATGTAAATTTTCTTCCTCTGATTGAAGAATTTTTGCCAGCATTTCCACAGCTACAAACAGGGCTAGTTTTCACCCGTCTCTGTTGGTATGTTGAATCAGCCTTGTCTGTCTGTAAAGTTACACAAGAATGCATGCTTTGTTTGTTTTTTTTTGTGTTTGTACAGGACCGTGGTGGAGAGATACAAAATGGGGCCCAAAGACAAACCTATTTTGTCTTGGTGTAGTAAGGATAGACCTGACTCAGAGGGTGGTCCACAACCTATTCGACCTTCGGGGGCGGGAGGGGGGGGGGGGGGGCCACCATGCCATCCCTGTTTTCGGTTTGGCTTTTGTTCTCTGTTCATCAATCTGATAGTAACTAATTATAATAAGTAATTTGAAGATAATGGTATTTATTCATGGCTGTAAATTCCTATTTTTTCCCCCTCCAGTTCCATTTGACCAGTATATACACCACGTTCGTATTCGAGGCGATCCAGCAAGGTGGTGCAAACTGATACCTCAACTGCCCACACTGGAGAAATCCTGAACATTCCTCATTTCTGTGAGTTGTGAGAATGGCAGAGTTTTTCTGTCATTTTGTTTGTGTGGTAATGTGTGTGTGGTGGTGTGGATGTGCGCATGTGCATGCATGTGTTGTGTATATGTCTTTGTGTGTGTGTGAGAGGTGTGGCATGTGTGTGTGTGCCGCACGTTTGTAGTGTGTGTGTGTGTGTGTGTGTGTGTGTGTTGTGTGGTGGTGTGTGTGTGTGTTGCCTTTACTTATTACTTACATTATTCAATCCTTAAGGTGTGTGGTGTGTTTTAGTGTGTATGTGTTGAATGTATAAAATTTTTGTGTACATGTATGTGGCTGAAGTTTCAGCAGTGGCCTGTCCATTTATGAATGGAATGATGTGTTGTTGAAATTGAGGTCCACTGCAGTTTTTGTCTTGTAATGCATGAATCAGTACAGATGTTATTTGACTCTCTCTCTCCTCTCTTCTGTCTCTCTATCTCTCTGAATTTTACTAATATTTCGATCAAGCATACCACTTGTTCTTGTTTAGGCTGAAGATTCTTCCATTTCTGTTTTCACTCTCTCCATATCGTGATCAGGGGAAAAATAGAAAAACTGGACACAGATGCTGGTAGGGAAAGATTTATATATATGATTTTTTTTTTTTTTTAGAGAACTAACTGAGTATTCAGTCAGTGTTAATCAAAGCTTACAGCTTTAAGACCATAAAGACCAAACAAACAAGTCAGACTGAACGTTTGGAAAAATTGGCAATGAAGGTCAAGAGATTCAAAGAGATGGGGCTTGAGCTGATGTTCTTGAAAGCAGAAAGGGTCCATACTACGATTATCTTTCAAGCATCTGAAATGGATGTCCCATAATACACCAGTGTGGCACCTCACTTTCCAAAGTGCTGTGCACTCTGGACGATGCAATGCCTAATAACTGTTGAGAAGAACCCAAGCTGTCTGTCATTTGCAGGAACTCGATGAATAGAGTAAGCGTTCCTGTGTTGACGTGGTGAGCAAGATCTAGCATCGCCACTGACAGCTTCACCGGTCGACATGGCAGTGCTATGAGCTGTGCTGCGACAGATGATCGAGTCGTCATTGACATGTCCAGGCTCTATGGGTAAGTGCTATTCAGCACTGAAGTGTTGGATTTTTTTTACATTTTTTGTGGGGGGAGGTGGTTCTCATGTGTGTGTGAGTGTGTGTGTTTTTGGGTTGTTTTTTTTTACTTTTTGTTCGGAAAAGAAAAAAATTCGGAGGCGCAAATGCTCTGTGTTCACTGTCTGTGTGTTTTTCTGATTGGGTTGTCTGTAACTTTTTTTTACATAGAAAAAATGTTGGAGTGCATAATCAGATTAAGACAAACAAAACTGAAAGCGTGGGTGTATGTGTGTCATAGTGTGTTGTTTTGTGTGTGTGTGGTTTGTGTTGTGCGTGAGTTTGCGGCACGCACGCATGCGCTGATTGTGCAGTGAAGCGCCTTTGTACTTGTATATACTTCTTGTGTGCTTATATCTCAACACCGTTCATAGACGCTCACAAAATGTTTAAATTTTCTTGAGATTGTTATTATCAACAGATTGTGGTCTGGAAAAAGTGGTCTGTTGTTGTTCATTCGTTTTTTTACAATCCTCCTTATTTTCATGTCGATCACTTCATAAAATAGACGTCGTCTGTGAAGTATCCTGAGATTTGTGGTAATGAATGGGGTTGGGGTGGGAGAGAAGCTATGGTAGCGGAAGGGGGGGGGGGGTGGGGAGGAGGAGAAGATGAGAACAGGGAGGGGAGGAGTTGGAGGATTTGGCTGTAGGGTGAGGGGGGCTGGGACTGGCATAGAGATAGATTTACCCTGAAGTAGTAGCAGCAGTGAAAAATAAGAAAAAAAGAAATCGATGACCGTTTTTAACATTGATGTTAGAAAGTTTATAAGTAACAAACGAACCAACGAACAAACAAAACAATTGAGGATGACGAGAATAAGAATTTGGAACAGAAGCATGTTAAGATTTTTATATTAAGAACAGTGGCAATGGCAGAATGAATGATGACAGCATTGCAGCAAGAATAATGATGATGACCAATGATAACGTTGTAGTACAATTGTTAACCATAACAGTAATGAAGTTGTGATGATGACCCCAACCTCAGCCAGATGATGATAAATGTTGGGGTGTATGTTTCTTACAACAGTGCGGAGACCGTCTCACGCTGCAAGGTACATAACTGGGGGCATACTCTGACAGTAATCTCTCCCCTTGTAATTGCCTTTTTTTTCTTTTTTTTTTCTGTTGCCTCCCTGATTACAAGAAGCCATCGATGAAGTTGACCAACGATGATGACGATGCTACTGATGGATGATGATGATAAGAGTATAATGTTGTAGATTTAGTAATTATGCTCCAGTGAAACCTCACATAGCGCCGTCAAATATCCATAGAAATGTTGGTCCCTGGTCTTTTAGGCCTAAGTGTTTAATTTTATATAACCTCTTGGACTTAAACCAAAGTAATTCAAAAAAAAAAATCCAAACAAATACTTTAAAGAGAGGGTTTGGTTACTTTTTCTTGTAAACACCTAACAGAAAGATGGATCTAAAACACGTCATTTTTTTTTATCCCAGATTATTGTATTGCAGTATGACCATTTTTACTGTTGTGAAGGTTTTTGAATAAAAAATTTTGGACTTTTTCCATGCATTTAAAAACCATTACAAGTGTTCACATTTTGTGAACTAAAGTAGCTTGTTTTTCATTGCCTCTGAGCACAAACACAAACGCTTTGAATGAGTGGGTGCCCAGCTGGTGATCTTGGCACTGTGAGATCATTTATGATGCAGGCATTTCTGAGTCTGGGAGGAAAAGAAAGTCTGTCCTGAATAGGAAGATTGAGTGAAAATGGTAACCCAGAGTGTTATTGGCATTGTCTGAGGTCTGAGGAAAAGAAGTCTTTCCCTGATAGAAGATTGAGTGAAAGGGTAACCCAGAGTGAGTTAGTGGCATTTCTGAGTCGGGAGGAGAGTAAGAAAGTCTTTCCTGATAGGAAGATTGAGTGAAAGTTGGTAACCCAGAGTGGTAAAATGAGATGCAGAAATCGCAGTAATGCAAGTCTAAATGGAGGGAAGACGTACAGCCTGTGGCAAGAGAGACAGAAGAAATACAGATTTTACAGTGACAGGACTGGGAAAAGCGTTCCAGAAGTAATGAATAAATCCATGAAATGGTAAACCATGTATGAAGAGGCTAAAGACAGAGTTCAAGGGCATGGTTCATTGATGTCAGAAAAGGAGCGTCCCCGTGTGAAGAAAAAGATGTGTGGTGGTCTCTTGAAAATGCCCATGATGATTTACCAGCATCAAACGGATGATCAGGATATGATTAAATAAAGTGGAAAAGTAGTGTCTGTTGCTAAGTGTATGTACTTGATAGTTGCACTAGGTATGTTCCTTGTTCTCAAAGACCTTTTGTTTAGTACCTTTTCCAAAATCGTCGTAGAAAGGGTTTCAATCGTATTGTCGACAAAGGGATTGTGTTTGCTATGCTAAGAGGATGCAGAGGAGGAGGGGGATGGAGGAGGGGGGGAGGGAGGATGGGAGGGGTATGTTATGGTGAGTTCCAGATCGGAGAAAAATGAAAACAATAGAACCTTTGAAAATTTTTCCAGACACTGGCATCGGGATTTTTTTCTTACTCTTGGCTGAAATTTTTGACGAGGGCACAGGGAGCGGGGGAGGAGGAAAGTGGGGCTGGGTGGAGGAGGGGTAGGTCGGGGGAAGGGGGTGGGGGTGGGGGGGTGAAGATGATTTCAGAGGTAGCAGTTTTGTCTGATTATTATATAATTTTCATAGTACATCGTGACTGTGTCATGACTGTTTGGGAAAACTTTCTCTGTTCCCCTGTAGTGTGTCATCTGTTTGACACCCAGATACCTTGAAACTGAGTTCGCCTTAGACGCTGGTCCAACTGCAGGTTTTCCTGTAGTTTTTTTGCAGAGAGCCTTATGTTATGTTTAGCTTAGAGAGGGGACGAGGGAAGTATACAGGGCATGACATCCGTGGAGACAGGTTGAAGAGCACCCACCCGTCCCTCCTTGCCCAGTTCTTGTAGCCGACCTTGTTTGTAGAAATATCCATATTTGGAAACACCCACGCCCTCCTTGCTATTCTTGTAGCACGTGTTTTGTGAGAATTATCCATATTTGAAAGCACCCCACCGTCCTCCTTGTGCCAGTTCTTGTAGCACCTTGGTTTTGGGAGAATTATCCATATTTGGAAAGCACCACCCCCGTCCCTCACTGCCCATTCGGTAGCACCTTGTTTTGTGAGAATATCCATATTTGGAAAGCACCCCCCTTCCCTCCTTGCCAGTATCTTTGAAGCACCTTGTTTTGTGAGAATTATCCATATTTGGAAAGCACCCCCCGTCCTCCCTTTGCCAGTTTCTTGGAGCACCTGTTTTGTGAGAATATCCATATTTGGAAAGAACCCCCCCTCCCCACCCCCCCCCCGGCCCCCCCCCCCCCCCGTCCCTCCTGCAGTTCTTGTAGCAACCTTGTTTTTGGTGAAATTATCCATATGGTGGAAAGCACCCCCCGTCCCTCCGTGGCCCATTCTTGTAGCACCTTTTTGTGTGGAATTATCCATATTGGAAAGCACCCCCCGTCCCTCATTGCCATTCCTTGACGCACCCTTGTATTTGTGAGAATTATCCATATTTGGAAAGCACCCCCCGTCCCTCCTTGCCATTTCCTTGTAGCACCTTGTTAGTGGAATGTATCCATATTTGGAAAGCACCCCCCGTCCCTCCTTGGCCAGTTCTTGGTAGCACCCTTGTTTTGGTGAGAATTATCCTATTTGGAAAGCACCCCCCCCCACCCCCCCCCCCGTCCCATCCTTGCCGGTTCTTGTAGCACCTTTGTTTTGTGGAGAATATCCATATTTTGGAGCCCCCCCCCCCCTCCCATCCCCCTTGCCAGTTCTTGTAGCACCTTGTTTTAATTTACACATACTAATACCGTGGCTCACTAAGGCAATAGAGCGCAGCAATTTGCTATCCCTGCTCGTATACAATAAAGTCGCGTACTACAAACAAAAACCCCCTGAAAGGGCCTCGTGCCTTGCGCATGCTCAAGAACCAATCCTCTTTTCTCCTCGCAGCCATTTTTCCCTTAAGCCCGTGTACACCAGCGCTAAGTATTATTTTTTTTACTTTTCCTCGCAATCGATCGATTGTTGTTGCCTGATCGATGGAGTTCCTTGCTTATGTTTTCACTTAAGGAAGAACGTACGTGAAGCGATTGGGCGGTACGGCGAGAATCAGAAGGTTTTCGTCTTTCGCTATCCCGCCATTCGCCGGCAGGCTGTTTGTCTCTAGCCCCGCCAAAACCCCCCTCTCCCGTTCAGCGTCACTTTCTCTCTCCCGAGGGTTCACATTCAACGCAGCTGCGGTTCTGTTGACGTGACAGCGAGCTATTTCCGTCGCAACCCACATTTGTGGCGGTGATCGGCTCATCTTGCGGTTCTGCTGATCCTCGCCCCTTTGCACCATAACGTGGCGACTCAGCTGCGGTTCTGTCGCATTCGTTTAGTTGCATCCTGAGTTCATGTTCAAGCTGCGGTTCTAACTGCTCACAGTTCGATTCCCATGGCAGAATCGAAGATGGCACGGCACTCTACGGAGGCGCCGGGCAATGAAATGGACTATTCGTCACCCTCCCCCTCTCCGCTCGGTAGCGACCAGGGAAGCAACTCCTGCTCAAGGGCTGGAATCTCGTTACCGCCGCCCCGGTTTGTTTTCCCTTCCTCCGCCTCACGTGTCAGCTCTGCCTTTTTGGCAGACCTACCGGGGTGTCGCCCTCTTATTCCCGAGGCGCCCCTCAGGGACCGGGCGCATTAGGTCCCCACTTTCCGGTTGTGCCAGCAGCCACACTCTCAGTCCCCCCCTATCATGGGGGTCAGGGCCCTTTGCCTTGGGCTACCATGGGCCCAATGGCAATATCCCCCCCGACCATGGGCTTTCCCACAGCCCCGCTGCTCCGGGGTTTCCCTGGTGGCCGGGGTTTTATTGCCCAGGCCCTCCACCAGTGCAGGCCTCTCTCCTTCCCAGGCCCCCTCAGCCCATCCGGGACGGACCCTCCCCGGTATGTCGGGGGAATTCCGCCACCCCAGCCACTCTGGGCTCGTCGCCGCGCACACGCTTCGCCAAGGGCGGCCAACCCCATGCGGTCCTGTGGATCCGATCTGGTGGAGTCTGAGTAGAGGAAGAGGACCAGTCAACGCCGGTTCTTTATTCCTCCTTCAGGACTCGGTGGCTTTTCTCTTCGGCTTCCCTGGTTCCGGCGGGCGGTGTCCATCCTCTCAGGAGGTCAGAGCCCCCCTGCCCTTCGGCAGCTAACTCGCCCTGGATCTCGCCCATTGGCAAGCTAGGCCCTCCTCTCTGCTAAAGGAGTCGTTATGTGCCGACTGATGAGGATGGCCCAAATAAGAGTCAGGGCAAACGGAGGCACAGGACCTCATGCCTGTTCTGTCCCCTGATTTCCCTAGTGCGCTGTCGTGCGGGAAGTTCCTAAAGCCAGAGAGGCTCCATTTGCCAAGAAGGCCTCCTTGGCAAATGATACTCATCCCCATAAGCCACCTCCCACTCTCCCAGGCGGACCTCCTCCTGGTCCAGGAGAGGTCAAAATCACACGCTAGGGCAGGTGTCCCTCTCGAACGCTGCCTTGCGGAGTGGAAAGTCTGCGAGGGAGGGTTTGGCGCTATCTCATTATGGATTCCTTTTCTAGGGGGAACTAGTGTCTGCCCTTAAGGATCCACTGAATTTCAGAGTCCTTCACCATCCGCCAGTCTGCTGCGGACCCACAGCTGTGGTAGCCTGATTCAGTCAATGGCTGAAGGGCTTAAGTACTCGGCTGGGCCTGTGCGCAGGCTCCATCTGAACTCAGTACAAGCGGTAGAGATGCGGTCCTTTTGGCATCTTCCTGTGACCCGTTCTCCCTCTGCCCGGCATTCCCTCAGAGCCGTGCCAGTCAAGTCAGGTCTCGTTCGGGAATCACGAGCCAGGCGAGATTAGGCGTGACCTCGCCTTTCCAATCAGGCCCCCCTCCCCCCCCGCCCCGGTTTCAAAACGCAAGGCGCCAGCGCCTTTCTCATCACGCGGTACCCTCTCAACCCAAGGACGACGGGCATTTGGACCCGAGGCAAGCAACCAGCAGGGTCGCCTCCGGCATTCGGGCCGCGGTCCGAAAACCCCACCCTACGACGGCCTCACACCCAATGACTTGCCCCCGACCTGGGTTCTACAACCCCAGGCGGTCCTGTTGGCAGTCCTGTCCAGGGCACCTCAGTGCCTGGGAGCGGCTCCCGCAAAGCCCCTGGGCTCAGCGGGTGATCAGGTCGGGGTTTATCGTCCTATCCCTTGGGGGCAGTGTGGCTCCTCTCACTCCGTTTCCCCCCCCCCCCCCACCCACCCCCCCCTTTCGCTCCTCCTCGGGACCTGGCGGCCTCTCAGCCTTAGACCAGGATCCTTTCGCTGTTAGCCCAAGGAGCCACAGAGGAAGCCTCTTTCCATTCCTCCTTCCGGGTTTTTATGGCCGCATTTTTGTGGTTCCCAAAAGCTTCTGGAGGATGGAGACACCGGTACTAGATCCTCCTCGCCCTTGAACAGGTTTCTTATCGTTCCTCCGTTTGGAATGGAAACCCCCCCATGTCAAATCCGCGATGCCATGCATCCCGGCGACTGGGCGGTACCATCGACTTAAAAGATGCGTACTCCTTCCAGCTCTTGATCCAACCCAAGGGACAGGAAGTACCGTCCGTTCGTGTGGAGAAGCTGCGTTTTTTTCATTCAGGGCTCTTCCTTTGGACTAGCCCCCGGTGCCCTGGGTTTTCACAAGGTGGCTTCGGGAACGTTGCTTCGCACGTTCGGAGAAAAGTAATTCACTGAATAACCTATCTAGACGATTGGCTTCTTCTTGCCTCATCCAGCACTCTGTGCTCCCCAGCTAGCCCTACAGGTTTTAAAGCCTCTGTCAGCAGCGGGATTTGTTCGCAACGAGGAGAAGTCCCGATCTCATCATCCCTCGCGCAGCATTTCAGTTTCTGGCATGTCCTACCACACCACCCCGACTGGCTGGTCGCTCCAACCCCCCGCGCCTGGTTCCGCCCTCCAGCACCTCTTGGCCCACCTCCTTTCCCTTGGATCAGGCGCCACCCCCGGAAGCTGGCCTCTCTTCTGGGTCTGATGGAGTCCTTGCCCCTTAGTACCTCGGACGACGCACAAACGCCGGTTTCAGCGCCTCTTTCGCAAGCGTTGGTCTCAGGCACTGCAGTCGTGGGACCTTCTTCCGATCCCTCTCGGGTCGTGGTTTCCCAGTCTCGGTGGTCCAATGGCACCCCAGTCCTGGCTATCTCAGGGAGTCCCATCTCCTCCCCCCTCATCCACAGGAGGACCTGTTTGCACGACGCGTCCCAGTCCCGGGTGGGGTGCCAGTCCAGCTCATCTGACGGCTTTCCGGGCAATGGTCCCGGGGGGAAGATGGGTCCTGGCATATCAATCGGCTAGAGCTGGAAGCCGTGGTCCCAGCCCTCAAGGAGTTTCTTCCCCTTCCTTAAAGGAAACATATTCTCCTCAACACCGACAACACGACTGTGGCGTGTATATCACAACAAGCAGGGGGGGGGGGGGGGGGGGGGGGGGGGGGGGGGGGGGGGGGGGGGGGGGGGGGGGGGGGGGGGGGGGGGGGGGGGGGGGGGGGGGGGGGGGGGCGCGTTCTCACTGACTCCCCTGTCCTGAGGGTGGAACAAGCTTCTCTTTGGTGCGAGACACAATCAACCGATCGTCGGGCCGAAACATGTTCCTGGGAAAGATCCAACATTCTCGCTGGACGTCCTTCAGCAGGTC
Source organism: Conus ventricosus (assembly GCA_018398815.1). NCBI lineage: Eukaryota > Metazoa > Mollusca > Gastropoda > Neogastropoda > Conidae > Conus > Conus ventricosus. The sequence continues at coordinate 3,221,823 of CM031629.1, read as the reverse complement.
GCACATGTTTCTTTCTTCCCTCAGAAATGGACTTCTCGTCCACTCGATCCTAGAACCCTCTGGACTGTATGGTTCACACCCAGGTAGACTTGTTCGCCACCCACGGTTCAACCACCGTCTCCCAGCAGTAAGTCTCCCAGTTCCGGTCTGTGTGCGCTTAGCAGCGTGGGTGTGGACGCCCTGTCCCATCCCGTGGTCCGCCTGACGGGCAATGCCTTTCCACTCCGTCCCACTGGAAAATTCTCACCGCAAGGCAAAGGAAGATGCAGCCCACACGCTTATTCTTGTGGCTCACCTGGGCCGGCCCAAGCGTGGTTTCCGGAACTGTTACAACCTGTCTCAAATCCTCCTCTCACGTTCCTTCTCTCCGATACCGCTCTCGCCCTTAAAGGCAAAGGTCCGGCTTCAGAGCCGCGGTCGTGGCATTCCACAAAACGGCAATCCCAAGCGCGTGCTGCAATCTTCACGCCTGGCACTGTGCGGGACGCGCTGGTCTGCCACGAGGCGCCTCCCAGCAGGAATCGGCGGCCTTATGGGAACATGCCCACAAGGTCAGGCACTGCCAAAAGCGTCCACTGGAATGGCTGTCGCTCTTTGGTGCTCCAGCCACGCAGTATCACCCTCTTTCTCCCTTCCTCATGCCAATGGCGAAACTACCTAGCCTTTCCCGTTTCATCGGGAGAGAAATCGTTCCAGCCTTCCGCTGTTTACAGAGTTCACAAGGGCGGGCTTATTTCCACCCTATCCGCCAAAAAGTTTTTTTTTTTTTAGGGGGCCCCGTCCTTTGGGACGACCCTCTTCTCTTCTGCGGGATCTGGTCTGAGGAGCGCCTACAGGAGGCCCCGGATGCCCCCCCCCGCCGTATCCTGGCGTGGGAATCTTTTCTTAGGCCTGCTCTCCTCCCACAGTGGCTTCCCCCTTATATACGAGACGCATCCGGGTGTTTCTCTGCGAAATCCTTTTCCCAAAACAGCCTTTCTCGTTTCCCTGGCCTCAGGGAGGCGCGGCAGTGAAGTCCACGCCCTTAGTGGCCTGCCTGGGGATGTCGCCTCCGAACTGGATGGCTCGATATCTCTTCGCCTCCTCCCAGACTTTTTAGCGAAAAACCAGTTGCCAGGTTCTTCTTCCCCGACTATCTCCATTCTTCCTCTCACTTCTATTCTCGCCCCGGACGACAAAGACCGCACTCTCTGTCCGGTGCGGCGCTCTGGCGGGAGTATAGGAAACGCACGAAATCTTCTCGCTCCAAGCAGCGCCACCTGTTTCTCTCTTACAACGAAGGTTATAAGGAGGACATCAGGCGCTCTTTCAATCTCTCGATGGCTGAGAGAAGTCATTAAAGCTGCGTACGCGAGACCTGAAGGGGATTTGGCTGTTTTCTCACCTAGACCTCATGAGATTAGGGCATGGGCGTCTTCGCTGGCAGTAGCTCATAATGCCAGCATTCAGAGTGTGTTAGATGCCGCATATTGGCGGTCCCCTGGCACCTTCATCCAATTCTACCTGCGCGACGTTTCTCGTCTGCGTGATGACGGGTTCAGGGGCATCGCATCAGCTGTGGTGGCGCAACACTCCATCTCCGCCACACGCTCCAGCTCTTCTCGCTCCTCCAGGCGGTAACCAGGTGAGCCCTCCTTCCAGGTAGTGCGACTCTGCATTAGTGAGCCACGGTATAGTATGTGTAATTAAAAGGAAATTTTTATTCTAAAATTACGTTTAATCTAACATACTTACCGTGGCTCACGGAGAGACCCTCCCCCTACCTCCCCGCCTTCCTGGTTCCATCAGGATTCTCAGTCAGGGTTTAATATACCTCGAAAAGAGGATGGTTCTGAGCATGCGCAAGGCACGAGGCCCTTTCAGGGTTTTGTTGTCCGTTAACGGACTTTATTGTATATGAGGCAGGGATAGCAAATTGCTGCCGCTTATTGCATTAGTGAGCCCACGGTAAGTATGTTAGATTAAACGTAATTTTAGAATAAAAATTTCCTTTTTGCGAGAATTATCCATATTTGGAAAGCACCCCACGTCCCTCCTTGCCAGTTCTTGTAGCACTTGTTTTGTGAGAATTATCCATATTTGGAAAGCACCCCCCCCCCCCCCCCCCCCCCCCCCCCCGTCCCCTCCTTGCCAGTTCTTGTAGCACCTTGTTTTGTGAGAATTATCCATATTTGGAAAGCACCCCCTGTCCCTCCTTGCCAGTTCTTGTAGCACCTTGTTTTGTGACACCCAGAACTTGGGTGAAAGAAAGTTGCATTCTGACAGTACCATTAACTGAAACTCGGTTTGCCGTGGGAACATTGCAGTCTGGTCAGAGCATTCACTGGAAAAATATTTTTTTGCTGGTGCATTCTTGTAACAGATCCTAGGGGAAAGATAATTGAAATTTGGCTCAATTTGTATCGATAGTACTGTAGGAAAAACTGTTTGCTACGAAAAAGGTGGATAAAAATTTTTGAACTGAAACTACCAACTTACTTTCCTGTCTCCCCTGTCAAATATGTAAAACAGGAAGTGGAAACTCAACTTTCAGATGAAATTCACAGTATAATACCAAAACCGGAAGATGCCTTGTCAACAAAGCGTAATCATATGTGATAGACCAAGACGATGTTATGTTAGCCAGTTCATCCTGTGAACTTCTTAAGTAAGATTTATTTGTAACTTCCTTTCGTTTTTTTTTTTTGGGAGTCAGAGAAGTGTATAGTTAGGCTTACTAACAGAGTCATGTCATAGTGCAAGTGTGCCAGAGGTCACACTGTGTAAAATACAGTGTGATGCTACCAAGAGTTGCATAAAAGCGAATTTACAGGGTAAGTTACCATAAGTTGCTTAAAAGTAAGCTGAATGCACTACTGAAATGTCGGTATAAGCAAGGAATGACCTGATGTCATGTTTTGATGTACAGAGACGACGAGCCTGTCGTGCGTATGACAGG
>CM031629.1:3173041-3217885 GCA_018398815.1 Conus ventricosus | reverse complement strand
TTCCACTTGTTTGTATATTTATGTAATAAAAGATCAGTAATGATGTTTCAACCTGCTCCTTAACCTTCTCTTGCCTTCCAATTTAACGTGTGAAGTATATTAATAAGCTTTCTAACTTCTTCGGGCTTCATTTTAAAACAAAATAAAATTATAAAATTAAAAAATTAATTAATCAGTTTTCTCCCTCTCCCTCATCTCTCTGGGCGCCTCTCTCCCTCATTTACTCCCACATCTCTGTCTGTCTGTCTGTTTACTTCTTTGTCTGTCTGTCTGTCTCCACCTCCCCCCTCTCTCTCTCTCACACACACACACACACACACGCGGGCACACACAAACAACAAACAAACAAACACACACAGTAGATGGGGTGGTGCTTGCAGGAAATTTGAAGAGGGGCTTTTTGTGGTTCACACTTAACGACGTAAATTTGAGACAGCCCCCAAAAGCACTTAGCAGAATCCTAAATCAATAATCACAGGATCTGTTTCAGTTCTATTGGCAACCACCTGAAAGGCAGCCTTTGTAAGTGAAGCAGGGCGCAGGCGCAGCTTGGGCCGGTCGGGCGACGAAGGGGAAACTACACACACGATCGATAGCTTGGCGGTTTTGCAAAACCGTTAGACCCACGTCATGCGTTTGTGGCGTTCACTGAGAGGCTTGCAGGGTAGTTGTCGGAGGTAGACTGAGAGGTTGTTTCCAATAGTCTCCAAATTCAGGGGCTTGCAGCATGGTTTGAATTTGTTTTAACTTGCTGAAAATAAAACTGAAGGGAGACCAACAATGTAAACCGCCAATACCCATAAAGCACATTGGCAACAGCGCGCAATTTGCGTGCATGATCGTCAGAATATCCGCATTTCTCTTTAAGCCATTAAGCTTGTTAAAACGTAGAAGCTTGATCCATGTCAGGTAGAATTAAAATTGATGGCTATGTTGAGAAATCTAATAGCTTTTGATGAGCAACTTGCGATTCCAGAAGTTCTCTCTCTAATTCTGAAGAAATGCTGTCTTGAGACATAAATATTTCTGGTAAATCACTTCTCTAGCGCGTCTGCAAATCACAACCCTCTCACAAGCCTGCACACCACGGCTCCCAACTGTGAAATGGCAGTAGCTCTGCTGGCTGGTAGCAACACAAAGCTTCCCCGCCAAAATGACGTCATACTCCCTGCCGATTGGCTAAGCCTGCACGCGCAATGAGCGAGCTCCTGTGCAGTGGAGCATGCAAGAAACAATGGCGGCGTTCAATATTAATTGCAGCCTGTCTGGCAGGCCGGCAGGTTGTGAACAAACAGGACTGCTAAACCATATAAATTTTTAGTTAATTTTATGTTCTCAGAGAGAATGTAAATATGTTTGTTCACGATCACCAAATCTTATCTAGCACGTAAGCCCCCATTTTAATGTGCTAATTTCGTCAATTTTAGAGGTTTTGACATGTTAATTTTTTGGAAAATAGTGTTAATTTGGCCAAAACTGACATGAGAAGGACGTGATTTGTATGTGAAAAGGGGGGTTTTCGTGCAAAATAAGATGGGTGAGCTTGAACGAACATATTTGCATTCTCTGCCTTCTCTTCGGCGCCAGGCAGACTGGAATTATTATCTCCCATTACTGCCCCCCCCCCCCCCCCACACCCCCAACCCCCAACCCCCAACCCCACCCTTCAGCCCATCCCCCCAGCCCCTTCTCTTCCCTTTCTGGTTCTTTGCTCTTGTTTTTTGATTCGTTGGTTGGTTGGTTGGTTGGTTGTGTTGTTGCTGCTTGATTGTTTGGTTCGTCTATTGTTGTTGTTTGTTTGTTTTTAATCCTCGCTGTAAAAGTCCTTCAAATACATTTCAGTCATTTAAGACTCTATTCCGTGAGATTTTTTTTCGAACATCTGAATGTCAGTGTCTAACGCTCTCTCTTTATTGAATGAGGCTTTTAACTTCATCGACTCAAAACTTAGAGCTTTTGCTTCTTTTTTTTTCCTTGTCTTTTCTTTTTTTTTCCCAAACCGTGAAATCGTAAAACAGATCTACATCATGGGAATAGTAAATCAGTCACTAACCTTTCATTTTCTGGCTGGATAAAGGAATCCGTAAAATACAACACTTTCTGAATCATTCTGATGAATTCATGATTTACAAAGCCTTCGAAAGAAAAATGTAAATGTTGATTTCCTTACATATTTCAGCTGTAAATAAGCCTGATAAAGCACTCATAAGAAAACAGACATTAATACTAACTGAAAATAAATCAAGTGAACACAACTGCCTTCAAGAGAGTAGAAGAAGAAGCAGATTATTATTTCTCTTAAAAAAAAAAAATTAAGAAAAAAAAAATGACACTGAGCTAAAATAAATTGGACGAAATAGGATTGTGTTGATAGAGGCAGTGGACCCGTTTCTCACTGAAGGCGCGTAAAGCAGAGACCTATGGTATGCATTCATTCATCAGGAGGAGGAGGAAGGTGCAATACTTTGAGTTTCATGAGAGAATTCGTATTTTCTTTTTAATTATCCTTCCTTTGTGTGGTGGATTCTGTACTCCGTGCAGCACTTACTATACACATTTTCGTGATTTATTGACAAAAAAAATGCCGAAATTAAACGGAAAATGCTCTATTTGGGACTGTTGCAAGGATACGGTGCAACTGGTGGTGTAGGGGTCCATACTCAACCACCTTCAGTTTCGCGACTTCCAACAACCGCGCAGAAACAACCCGTAGAACTCATCATCCGTGAAGTGAGCTGTCAGCGGTGATCGCCACTTTCGACACTTTCTGGTCAAGAGTGAACACACTTGAAATCCATCAGAAACCTCCCCCTCCCCCTCCCCCTTCCCTCCCCTCCCCCCAAACCTTCGGACCCCTCACAGGAAAAAAAAAAAAGAAAAAAAAAACAATCTACATGATAATTGTGGGTTACGAAAAAAGAACTCCAAATAGAAAATCGCGAAGATGATTACTGCTCTCTATATTTCTGAATTGAGTTACAAAACGCAGTGACTGAGGGCGGAAAATGAAGCAAAAATTTGAAAAGAGAGGGGGTTAGCTACCACCAAGGACACAGACAAACAGAGTAGTCCTGTACTCTGTTTGTCTGTGTCCTTGGCGGTAACTAACCCCCTCTTTTTTCACATTTGTCTGAATTGAGAAAAGAGTGCGAAGGCGTAAAAGTGGCCCTAAGCCTGGAAGATGGTGTAGCAAAGAGCAAATCTCTCCTCTCTCTCTCTCTCTCTCTCTCCTCTCTCTCTCTCTCCTCTCCTCTCTCTCCTCTCTCTCTCTCTCTCTCTCTCTCTCTCTCTCTCTCTCTCTCTCTCTATGCGTGCGAGCGTGCGTGTATGTGTGTGTTCAAAAATATGTACGCACGTTGTCATATTCACTTCACTGTCTGTTTTCATACATGCCAATCTTGTACGTTGTAGTACATTTACAAATGTTCCCCCAGCCCACCTCACTTTCTACCCCTACTCTCTCCTTCCTCTTCATTATTGTTATTCTCATTTTTATTTTTATTTTATTTTGTTATGATTGGTTTTGTTTATTATTATTTTTATTTTTTGTTTTGTTTCATTATCTTCTATTTTCATTTGATGTTCCTCTATGATTACATGACCGCTTTGCTTGCTTCTTTGATTTCTTAATTAATTGATTCTGCTTTTTATCCCTAAGCGGGAACTGTGAAAAAAAGCACGTCGTACTTTCTATTATCCTCGTAAATAAAGAATTTTGTCTTGTCTTGTCTTGTTCTCTCCTCTCTCTCTCTCTCTCTCTCTCTCTCCCCTCTCTCCTCCTCTCTCCTCTCTCCTCTCTTTCTCTCTCTCTTCTTTTTCCCCCCTATCAAATTTTTCACCCTACAAAATAAACAGGTACGTTACATCTGCTCCCCCTAACCCCTCCCCCCCCCCCCCTCTCTTTCCACCTCACCCCCACTCACATCCCCTTTTATTCGTGAGGTCCTTTTTGTTTTATTGCTGTGCGTCCTTCGGCATATTAGAACAGGATTAATTCCCCCCCCCCCCGGCCGCCCCCCCCCCCCCCCCCCTCCCTGCGTTGCAGTTTCTACAACTGGTGCTGCGCTTTGCGATGTGTTGCCGCGCGGCCCCGTCTCAGGCCCGCTCCTGCGCGCCTCGCCGGCGCTTTGGGGCTTAGTGCTCAGGTGTGCCGTTTGTGCGGGAGCCACGGCGCGACTCTGGTGCGTGCGCTGCGCAAGTGCGGTTTTCGGGTTGGTGGGGGTGTTTGGTGCAGGCGCCCGCCTCGCCCGGGGTTTTGTGGCAGTGTTAAATTTCGTTTTTTTTTCTCTTTAGTCTTTTTTCTGTTTTTTAATTACTTGTGCGTATGGGTTAGCTGTGTCTGATTTCCTTTCTGTCCCCCTTCCCCCCCTGTCCCCCCACCCCCCCCCCCCCCCCCACACACACACACACCACCCCCGTTTTTTTTTTTTTGTTTTTTAAAAAAATAAACAGCCTCAAACTATCACAATCAATATACGAACAAATGTACTGATTTGTGGATGGCTAAAGCAGGAAGTGTATGTGTATGTGCGTGCGCACGCTTCTGTATGTGTGTCGTGTGTGTGTGTGTGTGTGTGTGTGTGTGTGTGTGTGTGTGTGTGTGTGTGTGGTGGTGTGGTGCGCGCGCGCGCGTGCGCGCGCGCGTGCCTGTGTGTGTGTGTGTGCGTGTGTGCGTACGCTGTGTGCATGCGTGTGTGTGTGTGTATGTGTGTGTGTGTGTGTGCGCGCGCGCGCGCACGTGCACGCGCGTTTATGTAGGACAACAGCTGGCGGACGGGGGAGGGGGCGGGAGAGCATGTTTGGGAGAGTGGGATTCAGGAACGGACATCCTGAAAGGACAAGTGAGGATCGGTCAATACGGATTGCGGATTAGTGAACGGACTTCTAGGTCATGCAAATGAACAAGCTGATAGGACGGATAATGTGGCAGGTAAACACACCCTCAGACGGTGAGATACAGAGCCGAGAAACATGAACAGGTAGCATGACTGGGAAAGAGTAGCTTTAGTTAGAAGAAGTGACAAGACTTTGAAGGCACCCAACAGAGAAAGTGAACAAAATGAACAAACTATTATCATTATTATATTGCAAGCACACGAGGCAAAAGAATTGATAACACAGGTAAGACATCGAGCATAGATGAGATGAAAATTAACATATGCGATATTATGCCTTTTGATGTTCAAATGTATGACCGCAGGTTTTCCGCTGGGAAGTGGAGGACCAGCCCACACTGGAAGGCATGTAATGTTAGTGTCTTCACCCCAGTCAGGTCTTTACCGACATGATTAATGACACAGGTAAATGATGAAAGAGAGAGATCCAGTGACCACCACAATAGTTACAAGACAAAAATAAGCCTGTTCAGGGGGGAGGGGGGCGGGGAAAGAAAAGCCGAGGGAAGATAATGCCTGTCTTTCCCGTGCAAATAGACTTACTTTTCCTTAGTTTATGGGTCAAGCAGATCTAGGGAATTAGGTATCTGATTTGAAGCGCACGCCAGGTATCAATCGAGATACTGACTATCTGCATTCCAGACGTACCGTTTTACACCCAATTTTGGCATCGCTTCCCTCTAACTGAACTGTGAAGCTCACTGATGTGGCAAAATTGCCTTCGGCCTGTCCACCAGCGGGATCTGTCCCATGAAAACGACGCGGTCACTCTAGCTGAACACGAGCCCTGACACAGATGACCTCCCCTGCAAATTTCCAAACATTGTCTATTCGCCTGCTCCAAAATGACGTGCATACACTTTACCACGCACACCAAGTCTTTGTGTTCTGTACTGCGATCGTCTGTTTTGACAGAGCTTCTTCAGCTGTGCTATGCAGAGAGAGTAAAATTATGTCGTATTTTGACGTCAGTGGTTCTTCTGGAGGAACATCAATTGTTAAGTGAGATTGGGTGTACCACACACACACACACACAACACACGCGCGCGCGCGCGCGCACGCATACACACACACGTAGTCATATATATATATATATATATATATATATATAAATAAGATAATAAGAGAGAGAGAGAGAGAGAGAGAGAGGGGAGGAGAGAGAGAAGAAACTCGAAACTCGAAACTCGAAATCTTTAATGAGGGTGAATAGATAAGCTGGAAGCTTTTTTACACTATGCCCTCAAAAAAACCATAAACAATAAGAAACAATTACATCAATTTGACAAAATTAAACACAGCAATAAAAAAAACATTTTATATATATATATATAGAAAATAGTAAGCAGTCTCCTTATAACGTATTTCACACCACACACACACACACACACACACACACACACACACACACACACACACACACACACACACACACACACACTGGACATACGTAAGCATCACATAGGTATACATAAACATTTTTGTACGTCAATCATGTCATGTTACTTATAGCCCAGCCGACTGCGAAGGCCATCTCCGGGCTGCAACAACTTGTTTGTGTCAAAAGGAACATCAAACTTAGGAGAATAACAGTTAAGTGAAACATGATTTACAAATGGTCTATGAGGTATTTGAAATATGCTTTTTTAAACTATGTTAAACTATTTAACTGTTTTAAATGTGTAGGGATTTCACTCCATAATTTACTCCCAGAGTAAGTAAGGGATGACTTGAAAAGATCAGTTCGTGGTCGAGGGTGTATAGGGTATTTTTGCCTCGAATTTTGATTAAGGGAAATTTGTCATGAAGATAAGGTGGCGCAATATTATTAATGATTTTATACATAAAGACAGCTTTATTAAAGCAGCATTTTAGATCGAATGGAAGAATGTTAAGATCTTTATAATCACTAGCTTGTAGAGAAGATTTCAAGAGTATCAGCTTAATAGCGCGTCTGTACATGCTTTCTAGCGGTTTTAAGCAATTTTTACTGGCTAAATCCCAGCATGTAGAGGCATAGTTAATGTCTGGTTGTACATATGCATAGAAATATAATTTTCTAGTATGTTGATCAAGGAAATTCTTGATTCGGTTCAACAAGAATAATTTTTTAGATAACTTTTTAGACAAATCAGATATATGATTAGACCATGAAAGATTATTATCAACTGTAAGACCTAATAATTTGTGTGATTTAACTTCTTCTACGACTTTATTTTGTATACGTATTTTAAGAGAGAGAGAGAGAGAGAGAGAGAGAGAGAGAGAGAGAGAGAGAGAAGAGAGAGAGAGAGAGACAGAGACAGAGACAGAGAGACAGAGAAACAGAAGGGAGGGGGGAGGGGACACAGAGAGGCACAGAGAGAGATTCAGATGTTTTATTCATGCATAGGCATTTGCCCCTCATGAAGGAGAGTATGAACAATCATTTCACACAAGGGTTTTTATATACAATGTAGCATAAGGTTAGAGAGAGAGAGAGAGAGAGAGAGAGAGAGAGAGAGAGAGAGAGAGAGAGAGAGAGAGACTTTTTTTTTCTCAAATCCAATAATTTGAACAATAATTCTTGCTGCATTGTGTATCCTGTAAACAATGAAATGTACTATTTTTAAAGATACCTCTGTGATCATGAATTTTACTTTGGCTGTGTCATGATAGAATGGAAGTGCTATGACGTGGATAGTTTACGTATGAAAATAATCGGTAATTACATAAAGCATTGCAGGCCAAATCCTTACCGTCGTAACCATTTTAGATTCTTTGGGAAATGTCAGCATTTTCGCAGGTGTATGCGATAAATAGCAGAAAGGAAACATGAATACCGTTTAAAGTTAAAGTAATTATCATGCTAAAAGTTTACTCGACAATGTTTGTATGACGTCCGCGCTTAATGATGTACGATGCATCACTTCCGGGCCTTGATAATTTTCATTTCCTAACATCCAGTATAGTAGGCTGCGCTCTACGTGCCGACTGAACATGCATCCAGAAGACCCCCACTCTCGCCTCCACACCTCAATGGCCCAATAGTCAACAAGATAACAACTCCCCTTCCTCGAACACAAACGCCATATTCCACCCTCGCCCCTACAATTCATTGAACTCTCTCTCTCTCTCTCTCTCTCTCTCTCTTCTCTCTCTCTCTCTCTCATCTCACACACACACATACACACACACACACACGCACACACACACACACACACACACACACACACACACACACACACACACACCACACACACACAACACACACACACACACAAACACACGTGCGCTCACGCGCGCGCATACACACACACAAGAAAAAAAAAAAAATCTATCATTTTTTCTAGCCATCTTTGCAGGTCCGTTCAAATGACGCATTCTCTGGAAACAAAAAATCGAACATGAACAAAAGATAGAGACAAACGACTGTTCGTCCTTCGTTTTCATTGTTGTGAATGTTAATTTGTCTTGCCTGAAGAAGAACTAATAAGTCGAACGCGTATGTTTGTTTTGTAATTTGGTTGTTCATCGTTTGGCTGCGCTCTAGGTCTGTTTCTGCTCTGGTTTCAGTTTCCGTCTGCAGTCATATCATTTTGAAACCTGGAATTTAGGGTGATAAATTAATCTTGGAAATGAAATGAGGCAGGGAACAGTAACAATAAACAGTAAACAATTGGGGTAACGTTTGCTCCATAAGAAAACCTAACACAGAGTAACTTTTATGCAGACTGGCACAGCCTTTTAAACTTGAATAAAGTCAGACAAATACATAGACGAACAATCTATTGGGGGGGGGGGGGGGGGGGGGGGGGGGGGGAACAAGCGCACGGCAACAACTGAACTGTCTTCATAGTAATGATTGGCAAAGATTTGGACTTAAAGGGGGGGGGGGGGGGGGGGGGGGAGGGAAAATGGGGGGGGGGGGGGGGGGGGGGGGGAGTTTGAAGATGGAGAAACTGGGAACATAAATTTAAGAAAATATATTAAGATATGAAAACTCTTCACTAGTGCAAAAGGGAAAACCACCCGCAACCCCCATTTTCCCCCCAAACTTTTTGGATTGTTCGTCAATGTATTTGTCGGGAACCTTTTATTTTAAAGTTTAAAGGCTTTTGAAAGCCCTTAAAAATTAAAGTTCCTCTGTGTTAGGTTTCTTAGGGGATAAAACTTTTCCCAATTGTTTTGTTTATTTTTTTAATGTTCCCTGCCTATTTTTTTTCCAATTTTGTTTGTTTAAAAATTGAGGTATTGTTTTGTCCGTCATGTTTTTTGTTTTTTGATCTCCCCGGGGCATCTTTGGGGGCCCTAAAGCGTAGGTAAAAAGATTGTCCCACATTTTATATGTTTGCTTTAATTTCTTTAGTTTTTAGAACCCCCCCCCCCCCCCCCCCCCCCCCCCCCCCCCCCCCCCCCCCCCCCCCCCCCCCCCCCCCCCCCCCCCCCCCCCCCCCCCCCCCCCCCCCCCAAACCCCACACACACTTTCGTTTGGTTTCTTTTAAATCCCCTTAAACGGGCCCTGCTTTGAGGGTGCTATGGATTCTTTTTTGACCCTTGGGGGAGAGAACACCCAGATTATGGACGTGGTGTGTCTTTTTTTGGGACCCCCGGAGCGCAGCCACAACCGGGCCGGGGTCTCCCTGATGATTTTCCGCCCCCCGGGGAGAAAGGCCCGGAGCGGGGAAAAAAAAAATTTATCTGCCTTCAAAAAGGGATTCCCGATGGTTCCTTAGGGCAGTTGGTGAAGAGTTTTCATATCGGGAAACCTTATTTTTTTAAAATTCAGTTCCAGTTTTCCATTTTAAAAATCCCCCCCCCCCCCCCCCCCTCCCCCTTTTAACCAAATCTTTGCCAAGTCTTTACTATAAAGGCCCGTTCAGTTTTTGGCCTGCACTTGTTTTTTCCCCCCCATTAGATTGTTCGTCTATGTTTTTGGTCTGACTATTTTTCAATTTTAAAAAGGTGTGCCAGTTTGGGAAAAAAAGTTACTCTGTGTTAGGTTTTCTTATGGGAGAAAAGTTACCCCATTGTTTACGGAAAATTAATCTTTAAAACCCGTATTTTTAAAAAAAGTAGGGGACCGTAACCCTAACTTGCAGATTTTCGGGGTTTTTACGTCAAAAGGGGGTTTCCCAGGGTTTGAAAGGGCCCAAGCACAGAACAAGGGGCGAGGGAGAGGTGAGGGAGGGGAAATCGTTTGGCCTGGAAAATTCGGTGTCATCTCAGTGTTTGTACCGGTTTTACATCAAATTTGGGGGAAAAAAAAACAACAACACCCAAAACAAACAAATAAACCCATTTCCCAGCTGTTTCAGGGAAGGCAAAAGATGTCTCGGGTTTTTGAACTTTTTGTGATAAAATTAGTTTTCTTCTTTTTTTGAGTACCCACCTTATCGAGTTAAAGATTCGGGACACTTTGTGGTATGCCCTTTTTTTTTTTTTTATCCCCCCCTTTAAAGGCAGCCTTATCCACCCTTTGGGGAGGGGTTTTTGCTTTGGGTGTAATGCCCTCCTTTTACAAGGGCCCAAAGGGGTTTTCTTTTTCCCGGGAAAGTTGGTGAGGGGTTTTTTCGTGAGTGAAAGATATTGGCATGCGTTCCCAAGGGAAACCCTCGGTTTATAGTTCATTCGAAGGGGAAGGGAGTCAGAACAATTTTTAATTCGGGGGGAAAAAATTCCCCTTTTAACCAAAATTTTTTCCCCCGGGGACCGATCCGGGGTTTTTAAGGTTACATGCATTTTTTAAAGGCATTACGACATTTTTTTCCCAACCTCGTTTTGCTTTATCGAGGGGGGAACCCTGGAACGCGGGTTTGACCCCGGAGGAAAAACGAAAAAACTTCCTATTTTTTTCCCCGTCCAAATTTGGGCGAATTTACCCCCCACTCTCCTCTTACCCCCAACCCTTTTCCCCCCTTTGTAAATTTTTAAAGATTTTTCCCCTGTTAAATTTTCCCAATGTCCCAGTCTCTTTTAAAATTTGGTCGGGTCATTTTTAAAGCCTTTTTTGATTAAACCCTTTAAAATTTTTAAATGGTTTGTTTCGTGACTTTGGCAAAAAAATCGCCCGGTTTCCAGTTAGTGTTTCACAATGTGTGCGTGTGTTTTTAAAACAAAAAAGCTTTGTATTTTGGGTTCGGGAATAAAGGGGGCCTAGATCAAAAACGTGTTTGTAAAACAGTCAAACAAAATGACTTGGAAACGAAAAAATGTGAAAAAAAGGGGGACTTTTATAGTGTGCCACAAGAGTCTTTTCCAAGGTTTAAAGGCCTTTCGCGTTAAAAAGGGTTACTTACTTTGGATTTTTTGTCCCCCCTTTCATTAAAGTGTTCTTTTTTCCCCTTTTTTCTTTTTGTTTTGTTTCTGTACGCCGGTTTGCTCATGTTTACACTAAGGTATTTAAAGGTGGGAAAAAACATTTGTTTTGTGTATTTTTTTATTTAAACCCTTTCCCCCTTTATTATTTCTTTTTTAAAATCGGGTTCCGGGAAAGCTTTTGGCTGGGTTCTTTTTTAAAACTTACCCGTGTATAAAAAAACCCCGAATGTTTTTTCTACGTATTATTTCCCAGTAAAAAATGGAGAAAGAGGCGATCGTTGTTTGTAAATGTTTTTTGACAAAAATTATGGCGGAAAATTTTTATCTTTTTTTTCTTTCCTTCACTCTTTCCTCTTTTGGGATTGTCAAATTTTGGGTTTTTGACGGTTGGAAAGCATTGGAGCGCCCGGACTTGTCGGTATTGACTGTTTCAGCAACCGGGATGGAATCAAAGGCTTTTAAAAGTGTAAAAAGAAATTTTTGTGTCGTTTTGCTTTCAGGGGGCCCTAAAGGGCCCCCTTCACACAATTCGTTTAAAAGTGAATTTTCCCCCCGGACTGGTCACTTTGAACGTAACCCCTTTCCCATTTAAATTAGTGACAACGCACCCGCATTTAAAAGTGCCTTTGCGAAAAGTGAGAAGACACAATAGGGTTGAGTTAAGAACGTTTTTTGGGCTTGTTTTGAGTTGCTGAATTTAAATCATTTGTTTTAAAAACGCCAAAGTCCCGCGAGGAGGCCCGCTTGGTTTTTGGAGCTCCGTTTTTTTTAAATTTATTTTTACAATTTTTACCCCCTTGCTTCTTTTCTCATTCGGTATCCCTGAAATTTTGATTTTTGCAAAGGGGAGCTGTTGGTAGGTTTTTAAAGTTTTTTTTCTTTTTTTTTTTTTTTTTTTTTTAAAAGAAAATTTGTTTTAAAAACCCCTTTCAAAATAAGGTGAGTCCTTTTTTTTTTGGCTTTTCAAGAGGGTAACCCGGG
This sequence comes from Conus ventricosus, assembly GCA_018398815.1. NCBI lineage: Eukaryota > Metazoa > Mollusca > Gastropoda > Neogastropoda > Conidae > Conus > Conus ventricosus. Next base: position 3,205,711 of record CM031629.1, on the reverse strand, counting down.
GTGTGTTCTCGGCTTCGTTTAAAAAATTTTTTTTTTTTTCCTTGCGTTTTCACATGTGACAGGAAACCCAACCCAAAATCCCTAGCATAAGTTTTTAAATTTTTAAAAATTTTTGGGTAGACGTTTTGACCCCCTTTAGTTCATTTTTGCAGGTTTAAAACTTTTTTGCAACCTGAACCCCTGTTAGTTCCCCCCCCCCTGTGTTTCACCCGCGCCGGGGTTCTGTTCTCCCCATCTATTATAGGCCCCAAAATTTGAACCCCCGATTTCATTTAAAATCAGAAATAGTACAGTGTTTAAGGAAAATGTTTGAAAAAAAAAGAGTTAGGGCATGAGGAGTTAAAAAAGGGGGTTTTAAGCCCCCATCCGCTTTCGGGAGACATCGAACTTAAACCTGTTTCCCTTCCCCCAAAGTAAAATATCCCTTTCGGAGTTTGCAATTGGAGTAAAATGGAAAAAATAAAGCAGTTGCCCGTTTCTTTTTGCAATACATGGGATCACACTAAAAATATGTTAATGAATTCAGCAGGGGAAGCATTAGGGTTTGTGATATATCTTGGGTTGTTTTACCTGCGGGTTCCAAACTTTAGTTCGAGATTTTTTAAGATTTTCTATTTAAGAATGCAGTCAGAAAGCAACCCCTTTGACCCCATTTACCAGAAAGTCCCCAAAAAAAAAACTTGAAATTTTTTTTCCTCGTTTGCATCAAAACCCCGATTTTAAATGATAAAAAACCCCCCCAAACCAAAATGAACTGAACCCCCCCTATTTAAAAGAAAAAAAATAAACTTAAAAAGCAAATGTAAAAATTTTTTAATTTTTTTTCAAGGGAAAAAAGGGAAAAATTCAGTAATCTAGTTACCCCCCAAAAAAAATTGATGTTTTAATTTCCCCCCAAAATTTGGGTAGAAAAATGGGGAAAATCCCGCCCGGAACTTCTAAAGGAGGTTTTTGATATTTTAGAAAGGGGGCAGGGCTTTGGGAAAAAGAGGGGGGGGGGGGGTTTGATTGCCATTAGGAAGGAAATTAGCCAGTGGTTTTTTTTTACCCCAAAGGGAAAATTAGTGAAAGTTTTTTTTGTTGGGTTTTTTAAGGGAATAAGAGACCCTTTCATTTTTGGACGTTTACAGACCCCACCCGGGTCGAGGGAAAAAGTATTTTTTGTTCCCGGGTTTTTAAAACTGGGAGAGGGGCATTTTTAAACCAATTTTTTTTGGCCAAATTTGGGAAAGGAAAATTATGGATTGGGGGGGAGACTTTAATTTACCCGGGGTTTTCGATTTGGGGTGAAAATGGGCCCTTTTTTGGTAATCCAAAAACAGTAAAAAAAAATTTTTACTAGTTTTTTTTGGGGCCCCCAAAGACCTTGGGGTTGTACCGTCAAATTGAAACCCCAAAACCTTGGTAAGGCATTCCCGGATTTATTTTTTACCCAAATTTTCCAGGGGCTTTAAAGGGAACAGGATTAATTGCGGCCCCGGGGGGATCTGAAAATATTCCCCTTTGAGAGAAAATTTCAACCCTTTTGGGGGAAAACCCCCTAAAACCCTAAATTTAGACTCTGGAAACAAAACAGAAATTTTCCAAAAATTTCGCAAGGATATTTATGATTTCAGTCGTCTTTTTTTTTTTTGGTCCATAGTGTTTAAAATTAAAAACAGTGGACTTTGGAAGTGTATAAAATAACTTGCAATTTTTATGGATGAAAACATCATATATATATAAAAATAACTTCAAAGGCCCCAAAAACCCCCAGCTTTGGTTACTACAAAAAATAACCCCTTTTTTTGAGAAGGAAAAAATCGTTTCTTTTAAAAAAAATTTAAACTACATTTCCCCTTAGGGAAAAAAGATTATGGTTTTTGGTAAAAACATATTTAAAAGAAAGGGTGTCAGAGAGAATGTAGGGTTGCTCACTCCAAATTTTGGGTTAAAAATTCGTTTTTTAAAAAGGTTTTCATCAAAACAAGGGAAAATTTTGGGGTTTTCATAAGGGGTAAAAGACCGGACCAAAATTGGGATTCCCGGGCCCCGAGAAGAAACAACCAAAAATTTAACCCCAAAAAAGGACCCTGAAGGGAAAGCAAATTTATAAAACAAGCCCGTTTTGTTTTAGTTTTTAAAAACCCAAAAACCTTTTAAATTTAAATTTAAAAGTTTTGATAAAGGATATGAAAAATCCCTGAAAAGCAAAACTTTAAAGTAAACAAAGCAGGAGTATTTAAGTTTCCCGACCAACATCAATGAAAAAAAAGTACTGGTCCCGATGGTGTTTGGCAAGCTCTTAAAAATTTTGTGCCCAAAGAATTGAGTGAGGTATCCCCAATACTTTTTCCAAACTTCATGGACCCGGGAAATATTTAAATGATGGTGGCGAGATGCGGCATTGTTCCCTTAAATTTAAAAAAAGGGGACAAAACAAAAGAGGAACTATAGCCCCGTATCTCTTGCATCCCCTATCAGCTAAACACCCTTTTAACCCCAAAAAATATATAGTGCATAAAGGACCTACTTGGGCAAAAAAAGACTTTTAAAAAATGCCCCAAAATGGGGTTTTTTTTGACAGCGAAGGGGGTTGTTTAGACTCAAAATTATAACATCTTCAAAGATTTTAATAATGTTCCCTTAAAAACAAACGCAAATTTGAAAGCAATTTTATTAAAACCCTTTTCCTTTTTGCCTTTTATAAGGTTGACCCCTGAGGGCCCGTGCCTTTAAAATTTGAAAACAATTTTGGGATTGGCGGTTCTTTTCTAAAATGGGCTAGAATTTCGGTTGGGGGGAACGCAGGGAAAAAAGGTTTTTGTGGAAAGGGCGTCATCCCCTTTTAAAAACCCGTTTTGTCAGGGGTTCCCCAGGGAATGTTTGGGGGCCCTTGTTTTTTTTAATTTATATAAAAGCATTTAAATAGAAATTTTCCCCCTGGAACTAATATAAAGTTTTTGCAAAAATGACAATTTTGTATATAGAAAAAATTTAGAAGCAGGAAGGGTACACGCATTCCTTAAAAAAGATACTAAAAGCTTTACAGAGTGGTAAGTACTTGGAAATGGAATTTCACCCCCCAAAAAAATGCCAAGTGTTTTGGGATATGTAAAAAAGCTCCCCAATTTGATCCCGATTATTTATTTTTTAAATATATTTTTTTAAAAAAATAATAACTGCAAAAATTTTTAGGGTGATTATGACGTCCCTCTCAAAGGAAAAAAAACATTACAATTTAGTATGTAAGAAAGCAATAAACCCTTTTAGCTTTTTAAACGGGAAAATCAAAAGACTGCCCCCAAAAAAGGGTTTAAAGGCGATGCTACAAAAAAAAAGGGTTAACAGTACTGGAAATGGTTGCTCAAATTTGGGAAACCACCAAAACTAAAGGAATTGATAACCCCGGGAAAAAAAATTTGAAAAGAGCTCAAAAGGGTTTGTAACCGGGAAAAAACATCAGGAAAAGGGGGAAAGTAGGGGAAAAAACATGAGGAAAATTGAATGGAAAACCCTTTTAAGAGAGAAAAAGCTTTTATCAAACTTAAAAATCTTTTCCCCAAAGGGAGGGTTTAAAATATTTGTATTCCAAAGGAACAAATAGTATTGTTTTAAAAATTGCACCAAAGGGGAAATGGGGTCAAAGTTATACCATTTCTGCCCCTCAAAAATTGACAGCAATTACATTCTTTTTATAAAAGTTCTGTTTCGGCGGGGGGAACTCACTGCCGGGTGCCATCCCAAAATTTCCCAAAAAGCGTCTCTTTTTTAAAAAAACGGTTGATTCGACATTTTGAGATCTGCATATTGACGATTTTTCTTTTTTTACTTCCCCAGATATTTTACTTTTACCTGGGCCTGAATTTGGCCATTGCTTTTAACTTCTTGAATATCGAGTGCGACCCCTTGTTGCCAAATTTGCTCCAGGGGCCAACAGTCTTGAGTCGCACTGTTTTATGTTTTATGTTATTTTATTTTGCTTTTTAACATGCGCGCTGGTGACCTACTCGTTTTTGAACCAGTATTTTAGGAAGAAGAAGAAATCATAACGAAATAATTGGACTGAAATAGAAACCAAAAAAAACTCGGTCGTCTGCTGAAACTAAAACTAGCAATACAAAAGTGATTGATTTTTCTTACATAAAGTGGTTTATTTCTTTATGATTTTATGACAATGAAGTCGTCTGTGCATGGTAGTCTATTTGTGATGATAGAAAATGCAGCCGTTGGCAAAAACAAAACAAAAATAACAGATATCTTTGTATGCATTAGCTTTGCCATAGTCACTTGTATGCACTCACAACACACTGAGACACAGCAGAGCAGAGCCATAAGTTGAGCTCAGTTTATTCTCTTTTAGTTTGACACATTTTGGGATTTTTCATTGCATAGATTTGTAGGAATAAAAAAAAAAAACACACTTCAATTTCCTGATTGATTGATAGAGAGGGATTTGTGTAAACTTATGTGGCAGTCATACAGTGACGACAGTGGGGGTGGACTAGCAGTGGCAGGGTCTTTCCCTAAAACGTTTGGCTATGGGCCGATGACGGAGAGACAGACCAGGGCAATTCCAGTCCTGAGGACCAGCCTCGCATACTGCTGTTGGGTCTTCGTAGGTCAGTATTCTTATTACTTTACTTCCATGCAGTTGTTTGATGACTTTGGCTTCACAAGGGGAGTATTGTGCTTGTTTATGTCTGTACTGTTTTTATTATTTTGTCGCTGAGGACGGCATATTGCCGAAAATGTCTTGTCCTGTTTTGTGATGTGCATTAAAACTGTGTTACTTCACATTTTGTTTTGTGTGCTCTTCTGCTTTTTTGTCGTGTTCCAGTAACGCTGCAGTTTGTTTCATTTGCAGTTGTGTGAGTTTGTCAGCTGCTTTCAAGACATTTTGATGGTCTGCGGGATTGTCATATATTATGAATGGGTTTACACACAGGTCTGAATGTCCTTCAGGGTAGTATATTCAATCAGTGGAGGCCAAAGTCAACAAAATACATGCTTGGTGTCTCATCTACTTTCACTGACATTACACTCTACTGTCTCCATTTAAAGTTGGAGCTCCCCCTGAAAACCATCCTGTAGGAGTATAAGTAGGTAAAGCAAGATTGCTAATCGTGCTCCAGAACTCATGAGACAAGGTTATGGGGTCAGTCCAGCTGTAGCTTAATTAAGACTTGTAGTACTAAGCATAAATTCAAGAGGCTGTGGGCATGGTAAAGGAAAACTTCAGGCGCCAAATTTCTTGTTTAAAAAAGAAATTCTGGGAGAGCATAGACCTCCCTTGATTTTCTTTTTTTTTCTGTTTTTTCCTACCCGTATTCACCTCCTGACAGGTAAAGCAGCGTTTTGATGCAAGGGGTGAACGGTAAAAGAAGATGGGAAAGGGGTTTGGATGGGGTGACTGAAAGGGGTTGAAATAAGGCAGGCAGAGGACTGAAGCAAGAGAGAGAAATGAAGAAGAAAAAGAAAAATATGTTGGTAGAATGAGAAAACAGAAAGAAAGAATTGAAATAATACTCTTTAATAGAATCCTACGTGTCATCTCACCCCTGACCCCGTATCTTTTCTACACTCTGACCGCCAGTGCTCCATCCCAACAAAGTTTTGAAGTTTGATATTTTGATGCACATTTTGTTTTTTTAGCAACTAGCAAGTGATTTTAAAGGAAGAGAAGTGAGTAGAATAGACAATTCACTGGCAGCACTGCTGTAGCGCTCTGTATAGATATATGTTCTTCGCTCTGTAACTTAGCAAATGTAATAAAGGTAACCATGCATCATACTTCATGCATTGTGATCTTGATTTAGATGTCGGATTTGAATTGGTTTGTTTGCTTGCAGAAGTGAAAATCTTCGATTCAGAAAGTGGTGTTCCACAAGGTGTCTCCCAATGAGACACTTTTTTGGGAGAGCACAAACAAGATTGTTGAAGGATGGTGAGTGAAGAGGGAGTGAGAAACTCAGAAACAAAGAAAGAAGGAGGGTGAGGGGGATCTTGCCTGCAGTGCTTGGTTGCTCTCTATTTCATGTTTCTGTTTACCCCATAATAACTGCTTTGAGGAAAACACAAAGTATTGTTCTGTGTCCATTATGTTCGCAGGAAAATCTGCATCGACGGCTTGATGCTAAACTGCTCAACTGATTGACATGTGACAGGCTGTCAGAATCTTTAGACTGTTTTTAACTCCAGTAACCTTGATTCATAACCGTGAAGAGTGAAGCACTGTTGTACTACCCAAGGGTGAAAGAAAGAAATTGCAACAGAACTTAACTTCTGTGATGATTGAGCACAAGGATTGTCCATATTTGTGCTGTCAGCTGTCTTTGTGTAGGAAGTGTAAATAGTTGAGTACAATGTGCTTGTTAAATTTCATTTCTGTCATCTCCCAATTGTCATTCCCTTATTACTTACGCTGGCTTCCCTATACGTAACCTCATGCAGGTTTGTGCTGTTGCAGCCCACAGGGACCAATCGTTATCAGGTCATTATGCCACGACCTACCACAGGAAACTTGGCATTGTTGCCGAGTCACGTTGATGGTGTTCAGTGGCACTAGTTCTGATCCAGCCCAAGCAGGATACTACCTTCAAAGTTCCCTACTGACAGCAATAATTTCAGTAGATTAGTCGCTGTGGCAAAGCGGTTAGCACTGTGGACCAGGGCTTCTGAAAATGCAAAAAAAAAAGTGCGCATTAAAACTCTATGGGACGCACTGGGTGTCCGTGTAAGGGGTCCCCAGGGACCCCTTCAAATTTGGGTGAAGTCAGACATAAAGTGAGAAAAGACTGCCTTCAACATCGTAAGTTGGGTGCCGTAACATCGTAGGTCTGCTACACTTCGGACCGAACCCATCCCTTTTTGAGTTTGAACAGTAACAAAGCGAGTAGGGCAGCCTCCTAACAACATACGTCGGTCACTTTTGTCGTCTGCTGAGGCTGACTGACTAAGCTTAACGCTAGGCCGCAGCCTCGTTTTCAGTTGATCGAATTTTCCTACTTTGAGCCATGTGATGTCACGATGACGCTTTTCATTTTCCCGGCAGGAGAGAGGCATTTCCGCGAAGCCTTTGTTTCCAACATGTCTCTCGAAGCGTGGTTAACGAAATCATCACAAAAGCGAAAAAGCGTAGCAGAGGAGCAAGATCGGAACGGATACAATTTTTGATGTTTATTTTGTTGTTTTTATTGTGACGATGTGTCTGTGACAATTGGAGTGCGCGTGCAGGGATGCAATTTTTTAACGTATATTTTGTTGTTATTATTGTGGTGTAGGGATCGACCCCTTAATGTTAGCCTGGGAACCCTTAAAAATCTGATGAAGGGGTCCCTGGGACCGGAAAGATTTTCACCCCAGCAGAAGCCCTGGTGGACTTCCTTCTGAGAGATCGTGTGTTGTGTTCCCGCCATTTATTTGCGGGATTTCATTGCCCCGACTGGCTCCTACCCAGAGTTTGCTACAGGTTCAGTTAGGAAGACTTGAACCACACAGACGAATTTCATCCACTTAATGGATGCATCTTTGAGGCGTGGCATCCTCAGGAGAGAGAGCTCACTCACACCGGTAGGGGGCTTAGCAAGTGGTGTTCTACATTGTTATGATGCCAGGGGACATGTAACATGTGTCTCATGATGACAAAAAAAAAAGCCTGAAGCTCTGCACTTTTGAATGGCAAGGGAAGAAAGTATATGTTGGCAAAGACACCGTTTTCTAAGTTAGTGTGTCTAGAATGGGAGGTACTGTGAGTAAATCGCTCTGTCTCGATCATTTCAAGCAATCTCATCTTTTTGTTTTCTTTCAAAAGTTTGTGGGTATTTTTGGTTGTTGTTACTTTAGATCTTTGTATATTATTAAAAAAAAAAAGAAGGAACTGAGAAGAAATGTAAAATTGAAAAAAAAAAATTGATCTTTGTGCAGATATCTCCAACAGTTCCTTTGTGCAGTTTCAAGTGTGGGACATCCCTGGACAGATTGACTTTTTTGATCCCACCTTCGACTCCGACATGATTTTTGGTGGTTGTGGGGCGCTGATTTTTGTCATTGATGCTCAGGTGAGTTTTGAAATGTCTTTGTTCCTCAGGCAGATTCTGAAATACATAATTGATGGGCAGATGAATTTAGAAATGAGTGTCCGTGTGTTTGTGCAGAAGGGCTCATTTTTATTTCATTGATTGTTCAAAATTGCCTGAATGTTTCATGCACAGTGCTTTTACTTCACTTCAAAATGCCATTCAGACTTGTTGGAAGCAATCTCAATTTTTAACACCACATGAATTTCGCTTGACACAGTGACGGATCGAAATCTCCAAACTTTGAAATAATCCACACATATGGTAGACTTAGGCTTGTCAATAGAGGCTTGTCCCCATTTATCACAAAATACACCAGTTCTTGGAAATAATGCTTCAGCTGAAATTTTAAGGGCTGCATGGTCTATGATATTATCGGTATTAATTTGTGAATTTCATGTTTTGTTCCTGACCAGGACGACTACATCGAAGCACTGACACGACTACAGATGGCAGTGACACGGGCGTTCAAGATCAACCCCAACATCAAATTCGAGGTGTTCATTCACAAGGTGGACGGCCTTTCTGACGACAACAAGATGGAGACGCAGCGAGATATCCACCAGCGGTCCACAGACGACCTAGTGGAGGCGGGATTAGAAAGCGTGCATCTAAGGTGTGTGGCGTGTACAGAGGGAGGAGGGGAGTAGGAAAGAGAGAGAGAGGAGTACAAGAGAGGGGAGAGAGAGAGAGATGGAAGAAATAGCGCGGCTGAAGATAAAACCAGAACAACTTGGAAAAATGAGATGCAGTAATATCTTCATGGCTAGTCTATGGACTATCAAAATGTAAACAAAGTTGATTATTTTTTTTGTTAACAAAGAGATAGTGAAATAAGCATTTTTTGTTTGTTGTTGTTGTTGTAGATGTTGAGTCTCCAACGCAAAAGAAAATAAGGAACAGAAAAATAATTGAAAAACGTGAAAAAATGTCGGGTTGATAGTAATTATAAATGTACATATTAACATATGTACTTGCAATGGTTTTATATACTAAGCGATCCCCTGTTAGGGATGCTGATGGATCTTGCTAAATAGATTATAGCCACTCTCTTTGATTCTGTACTCTTTTTTTTTAAAGTTGTTTTTTAAAGCATTCTTTTTTTCTTTCTTTCTTTCTTTCTTTTTTTTTTTTTGTCAACTGCTGTTCTTCTGTCATTGTAGCCCTTTTCTTTTTCCTGTTACAATTCATTGGTAAATAAATGAACATGCTGGGAGTGCTATTGTTATCACACTGGGCAGCAAACAAACTGTGCACACTGCCCACAGTGGCTACCGGCTGTCCATTGGGCAGCACCTCTTTGCCTGTGTGGCATTAGTTGCGTATTTGGGGGGAAACTGTTGTTTTTCATTATTATCTTCTTTTTTTTTTTTTAATTCTGTTTTTAAAAACGGATTCGAGAAATCATGTAAAATGGTTGACATCACTGGCTCAGCCAAGCTTTACATGTTTCAAGAATTTCAGTAGTTTAGCTGGTATTTTATAAATTGTTGTAGGTTGGGCTGTTAAAATTTGTGTGTTTTTTTTTCATTTCTGCTTTTTTCTATGACAGAAAGAGTTTTTGTTTCTGAGTTGCATCTGTCCTGAAAAGGCCGTTTGAGAACGGTTGGACTATAATTCACTTGAACTTAACGGAATGCATAAAGCGAGACAGGCGGAGGGAGTAGGGTGTGAGGGGGCGAAGGATGGAAAAGGGGGGTACAAGGGAGATGAAACCAACATTCGTCACACTGGGTCTTGATCGGTATGTATTTGGGTCGAGTACTGTGGGATTCGAAAGATTCATCAGGTAGGTATGAAAACTGATCGTGAAATGTTGAAGGGTCACGGCAGTTCTGACTGCTGCATTGAGTCGCTTGAGTCAAAGTCTTCAAAAGCGTGAGACGGAAAAGCAGAAGAAACAAATTGTGCGCGCGCACCCAACAAGCCCGGGTCTGTGAGCGGTCTTGTATCTGACACCCTAGAGTGTCAGGAGATAAGGGCCCAAGGGGGCTTCTCGCGCTTGTACTGAAAGCGTGGAGAATAGCGAACCACACACTGCTTTGCTGTCTGTATCGCGCCTATAGCTGACCAATGTTTACACAACGACTACACACAGCTAGGCGCGGGTAAACCGAGAAAAGCGGAATTGTCTCTGTCCACAACACCCTGTGAGCTATTTTCTGCGAAGGTATAGTGGCGTCAAGTGCCAGGCCGGCCAACGACGCACAGCGCGCGCGTGCAGCACAGGTTGCGCCGGTCTCAAAGTTCTGTCAGAAAGTTTTAAACACGAACTTAATTATGGTACTCACAGAGAAGACTGAAATGCCAGCTTTTGTCACACTCTCAAGTACTCACTGCGCCATTGCTGTCATACAGAAATTATAGTTAAAAAACCTCTGTACAGTAAATATAACTTAAAGATGTTGCACCAGTCTCGAAGCGTCCAAAAACACACAGAGCGTCTGGCCGTGTGGTGGCTGACTAGTTAAGGGCCTAGCCCGAGTCACAAGGCAAAGCGTTGGGCGAACTAAATGCAGTCGCTGTGAGTGTGCGGGCGCCGCCGTGGGGTGGTTGTTCCTGAAGATGTAAGATTTTCTCCTCTGATGTGAAAAATTTTGCCAGCACGTCCTCTTGCTGCAAACAGGGCTAGGTTTTCACCCGTATCTGTTGGTATGTTGATCAGCTTGTCTGTCTGTAAAGTTACACAAGAATGCATGCTTTGTTGTTTTTGTTGTTGTTGTTGTACAGGACGTGGTGGATAGATACAAAATGGCCCAAAGACAAACCTATTTTGTCTTGGTGGTAGTATGGTGTAGACCTGAATCAGAGGGTGGGTCCACAATCTATTCGACCTTCGGGGGTGGGAGGGGGTTGGGGGGGGGGGGGGTATGCACTGTCCACCATGCCATCCTGTTTTCTTTGCTTTTGTTCTCTGTTCATCAATCTGATAGTAACTAATTATAATTAGTATTGAAGGTATGTATTTATTCATGGCTTTTTTTTTACTTTTTTCCCTCCAGTTTCCATTTGACCAGTATATACGACCACTCGATATTCGAGGCGTTCAGCAAGGTGGTGCAGAAACTGATACCTCAACTGCCCACGCTGGAGAATCTTCTGAACATTCTCATTTCTGTGAGTTGTGAGAATGGCAGAGTTTTCTGTCATTTTGTTTGTGTGTGTATGTGTGTGTGTGTGTGTGCGCATGTGCATGCATGGTGTGTGTGTATATGTCTTTGTGTGTGTGTGAGAGAGTGTGTGTGTGTGTGCGCGCGCGCGTTTGTGTGTGTTCGTGTGTGTGTGTGTGTGTGTTGCCTTTTACTTATTACTTACATTACTTCATCCTGTAGGTGTTGGTGTGTTTTAGTGTGTATGTGTTGAATGTATAAAATTTTGTGTACATGTATGTGCTGAAGTTTCAGCAGTGACTGTCCATTTATGAATGAATGTGTTGTACTGTCACTGCAGTTTTTGTCTTGTAATGCATGAATCAGTACAGATGTTATTCTCTCTCTCGCTCTCTGTCTTTCTCTCTCTCTCTGTCTCTCTGAATTTACTAATTTTCATCAAGCATACCACTTGCTCTTGTTTAGGCTGATTATTCCATTTCTGTTTCTCGATATCGTGATCAGGGAAAAATAGAAAACTGGACACAGATGCATGGTAGGAAAGATTTATATATATGATTTTTTTTTTTTTTTTGAGAACTGAACTGAGTATTCAGTCATTGTTAATCAAAGCTTACAGCTTTACAGACCATAAAGACAAACAAACAAGTCAGACTGAAATGTTTGGAAAAATTGCAGTGAAGTGAAGAGAGTCAAAGAGTTGGGGCTTGAGCTGATGTTCTCTGAAAGGGGTGCATACTACGATTATCTTTCAAAGCATCTTGAAATGGGATGTCTCTTAAAACTCCAGGTGTGAATCTCACTTTCCAAAGTGCTGTGCACTCCGTACGATGCAGTGCCTAAGAACTGTTGAGAAGAACCCAAACTGTCTGTGATTGCAGAACTCGGGAATAGAGAAAGCGTTCCTGTTTGACGTGGTGAGCAAGATCTACATCGCCACTGACAGCTCACCGGTCGACATGCAGTGCTATGAGCTGTGCTGCGACATGATCGATGTCGTCATTGACATGTCCAGCATCTATGGGTAAGTGCTATTCAGCACTGAAGTGTTTGGAATTTTTTTTTGGGTGGGGGTGGGGGGAGGGTTCTCATGTGTGTGTGTGTTGTGCTTGGTTGTTTTTACTTTTTTGTTCGGAAAAAAAAAAATTTGGAGTGCTCATGCCATGTGTGTTTCTGATTGGTTGTCTGTACTTTTTTTTTTACATAGAAAAAATGTTGGAGTGCATAATCAGATTAAGAAGAAACAAACTGAAAGCGTGGGTGTATGTGTGTCATAGTGTGTGTGTTTTGTGTGTGTGTGTGTGCGTGTGTGTGTGCGCACGCACGCATGCGCCTGATTGTGCAGTGATGCGCCTTTGTACTTGTATATACTTTCTTGTGTGCTTATATCTCAACCGTTCATAACGCTCACAATATGTTTTTAATTTCTTGAGATAGTTATTATCACAGATTATTTGTGTCTGAATAATGTCTGCTGTTGTCATTCGTTTTTTACAAATCCTGATTATTTTCATGTATATCACTTCTATGAAATAGGTTTTGTGAAGTATCCTGAGTTTCTGTATAGTAGAACTGAAGGAAGGAGTCGGGTGGGTAGATGAATGGGCTTGGGGTGGGAGAGAAGCTATGGGTAGCGGAAGGGGGGGGGGGGGGGGGGAGGAGGAAGATGAGAACAGGGAGGGGGAGGAGTTGGAGGATTGGGGCTGTGGGAGTGAGGGGAGGGGACATGGCATAGAGATAGATTTACCGTGAAGTAGTAGGCAGCAGTTGAAAAAAAGAAAAAAAGAAATAGATGACCGTTTTTAACATTGATGTAAGAAAGTTTATAAGTAACAAACAAACCAACCAAACAAACAAAACAATTGAGGATGACGAGAATAAGAATTTGTAACAGAAGCATGTTAATGATGTTTGATATTAAGAACAGTGGCAATGGCAGAATGATGATGACAGCAGTTGCAGCAAGAATAATGATGATGACCAATGATAACGTTGTAGTACAATTGTTAACCATAACAGTAATGATGTTGTGATGATGACCACAACCTCAGCCATGATGATGATAATGATGGGGTGTATTTTCTTACAACAGTGCGGAGACCGTTCTCACCTGCAGGTAAATAACTGGGGGCTACTCTTGACAGTAATCTCCCCTTGTAATTGCTTTTTTTTTTCTTTTTTCTGTTGCCTCCCATTATTACAAGAAGCATCGATGAAGATGACGACGATGATGACGATGCTACTGATGATGATGATGATAATGAGTATAATGTGTAGATTTAGTAATTATGCTCAGTGAAACCTCTCAGTAGCAGCCGTCAAATATCCATAGAATTTTGGTCCTGGTCTTTTAGGTCTAAGTTTTTAATTTATATAACCTCTTGGAACTTACCAAAGTAATTAAAAAAACAAACAAAATCAAACACTTTAAAGAGAGTTTGGTTACTTTTTTCTTCCAAACACCAAACAAAGATTTGGATCTAAAACACGTCATTTTTTTTCTCTCCCTGATATTGTATGCAGTATGACATTTTACTGTTGTGAAGGGTGATTTGAATAAGAATTTTTTGGTACTTTTTCCATGCATTTAAAACCATTACAAGTTTTCACATTTTGTGAACTTAAAGTAGCTTGTTCTTTGCCTCTGAGCACAAACACAACGCTTTGAATGAGTGTGCCCAGCTGTGGTCTTGGCACTGTGAGATCATTATGATGCAGGCATTTCTGAGTCTGGAGGAAAAGAAATCTGTCCTGATAGGAAGATTGAGTGAAAATGGTAACCTAGAGTGTTAGTGGCATTTCTGAGTCTGGAGGAAAAGAAGTCTGTCCTGATAGGAAGATTGAGTGAAAATGGTAACCTAGAGTGTTAGTGGCATTTCCGAGTCTGGAGGAAAAGAAGTCTGTCCTGATAGGAAGATTGAAGTGAAAATGGTAACCTAGAGTGTTAGTGGCATTTCTGAGTCTGGAGGAAAAGAAGTCTTTCCTGATAGGAAGATTGAGTGAAAGTGGTAACCAGAGTGTTAGTGGCATTTCTGAGTCTGGAGGAAAAGAAGTCTTTCCTGATAGGAAGATTGAGTGAAAGTGGTAACCCAGAGTGTTAGTGGCATTTCTGAGTCTGGAGGAAAAGAAGTCTTTCCTGATAGGAAGATTGAGTGAAAGTGGTAACCCAGAGTGTTAGTGGCATTTCTGAGTCTGGAGGAAAAGAAGTCTGTCCTGATAGGAAGATTGAGTGAAAATGGTAACCTAGAGTGTTAGTGGCATTTCTGAGTCTGGAGGAAAAGAAGTCTTTCCTGATAGGAAGATTGAGTGAAAGTGGTAACCCAGAGTGTTAGTGGCATGTCTGAGTCTGGAGGAAAAGAAGTCTTTTCCTGATAGGAAGATTGAGTGAAAGTGGTAACCCAGAGTGTTAGTGCATTTCTGAGTCTGGAGGAAAAGAAGTCTTTCCTGATAGGAAGATTGATGAAAGTGGTAACCCAAGTGTTAGTGGCATTTCTGAGTCTGGAGGAAAAAAAAGTCTGTCCTGATAGGAAGATTGAGTGAAAATGGTAACCTAGAGTGTTAGTGGCATTTCTGAGTCTGGAGGAAAAGAAGTCTTTCCTGATAGGAAGATTGAGTGAAAGTGGTAACCCAGAGTGTTAGTGGCATTTCTGAGTCTGGAGGAAAAGAAGTCTTTCCTGATAGGAAGATTGAGTGAAAGTGGTAACCCAGAGTGTTAGTGGCATTTCTGAGTCTGGAGGAAAAGAAGTCTTTCCTGATAGGAAGATTGAGTGAAAGTGGTAACCCAGAGTGTTAGTGGCATTTCTGAGTCTGGAGGAAAAAGAAGTCTGTCCTGATAGGAAGATTGAGTGAAAATGGTAACCTAGAGTGTTAGTGGCATTTCTGAGTCTGGAGGAAAAGAAGTCTTTCCTGATAGGAAGATTGAGTGAAAGTGGTACCCAGAGTGTTAGTGCATTTCTGAGTCTGGAGGAATAGAAGTCTTTCCTGATAGGAAGATTGAGTGAAAGTGGTAGTGGCATTTCTGAGTCTGGAGAAAAGAAGTCTTTCCTGATAGGAAGATTGAGTGAAAGTGGTAACCCAGAGTGTAGTGGCATTTCTGAGTCTGGAGGAAAAGAAGTCTTTCCTGATAGGAAGATTGAGGGAAAGTGGTAACCCAGAGTGTAAAATGAGACGCAGAAATCGCAGTAATGCAAGTCTAAATGGAGGGAAAACGGGAAACAGCCTGTGGCAAGAGACAGAAGAAAACAGATTTTACTGTGACAGGACTGGTGAAAGCGTTCCAAAAGTAATGAACCCCTGAAATGGTAAACCATGTATGAAGAGCTAAAGGACAGAGTTCAGGCATGGTTCATTAAATGTCAGAAAAGGAGCGTCCCCATGTGAAGAAAAAGATGTGTGTGGTCTCTTTGAAAATGCTCCATGATGAGTTTTACAGCATCAAACGGATGGTCAGGATATTGATTAAAGGGAAAAGTAGTGTCTGTGCTAAGTGTATGTACTTGATAGTGTGCACAGGTATGTTCCTTTCTTCAAAGACCTTTTGGTTTAGGGCTTTTCAAAATCGTCATAGAAAGGTTTCATCGTATTGTCGACAAAGGATTTTTTTCTATGCAAAGAGGATGGCAGAGGAGGAGGGGGGAGGGGGATGGGAGGGGGATGTTATGGTGAGTTACAGAGCGGAAAAAATGAAAAACAAGTGAACCTTTGAAATTTTCCAGACACTGGGCATCGGATTTTTCTTTCTCTAGGCTGAATTTTGACAGGGGCACAGGGCGGGGGAGGGGGAAAGTGGGGGCTGGGTGGAGGAGGGTAGGTAGGAGGGGGGGTGGGTGGGGGGGGTGAAGACGGATTCAGAGGGTAGCAGTTTTGTTTGTGATTATTATTACTAATTTGCTATACATCGTGACTGTGTCATGACTGGTTTGGGAACTTCTATGTTCCCTGTAGTGTGTCATCTGTTTGACACCCCGATACCTTGAAAATGAGTTCACCTGTAGACACTGGTCGAACTGCAGGTTCCTGTAGTTTTTGCAGAGAGCCTTTTTTTTTTTTTTTAGCTTAGAGGATGGGACGAGGGAGTATACAGGGCCTTGGACATCCTTGGACCAGGTTGAAAGCAACCCCCCGTCCCTCCTTGCCAGTTCTTATAGCACCTTGTTTGTGAGAATATCCATATTTGGCTGATAACTTCTTTTTTTGTTGTGTTCCATCTTCTGTACCCACCTCGGTGGCATTGCAACCATGCCAGTCATTCCGACTCCACCCCCACCCCTCCCCCATCCACAACCACAGTCCGCAGCACCAGCACCAGCAATCCACAGGAAGCAGTCGAAGTCTCGAGCCGCCAAGAGGCAACCCATGTGAGAAGACACTGCGCCGCTGCTGAGTCGTTTCAGTGGTGTTCAGTGGTGTCTGCTCTGACCCACATACGCAGGACACCACCTACTGAGCCCCCCACTGACCACGCAGACACCACCTGCTGAGCCCCCAGACCTGCCAACCATTACGCATTTCGCGTAATTTATTTACGCCCAGTGATAATTCTTACGCCTTACGCAATTAGCCAAAAAATTACGCATTGAAAGTTTTCAACAACAACAACAACAAAACGGACGAAAAAAATCGGCTATATGTACAGACACGCACGCGCCGTGCGTATAACCCAGTAATCTTCAAGAAGCGTTTCTGGTCATGCGCAGTTGTTTCACCATCTTTACCATTCAGCGAAGTTGGCGTCTTTTTGAAGTTTTAGCTACGAAAATGTCGAAACGTTGAGTAGAAAGTTTTGGACAAGATGCGAAAAAGAAAAAACTTGGTCAAAAGTTCCGAAAAGAATACTCGAAAAGTTCCCCTACATACGACCTTCGGCTAAAGGTGTAAATTGTGCACGGTGTACCACTTGCGAGTCGGACTTCACAATTTCCAATCGCGGGATGGTAGATGTGAAGCGTCACCTTGAGTCACGCAAGCACATCGATTCCTCTAACGCGCCGAATTCTTCCAGGATCAACACTTTTTTCAGACTGTAGACACCTCAAAAGAGGATGAAATTAGGAAAAGGGTAATTGGGGCTGAAGCATTGGTGGCCGGATTTTCGTCGAGCACAACATCGCTCTTAGCGCAGCCGACCATGCATCCCAGCTTTTTACAGAAGCGTTCTCAGATTCGGAGATCGCCAAACAGTTCAAGAGCGGTCGAACAAAGACAACACACATTGTAAGGACCCTTCTCATGGAAGGCTTAACTGCTGCTGCATCTCGACTGCTGAATGGACCGTTTGTGTTGGGATTGATGGAAGTCAGGGAGGGGGGGTGGGGGGGACAAATTCTTTCCTGGGGTGGTGCGATACTTAAAAATGACAATCACCACTGAGCTGATAGTCAACCTCACATGCACAGAATCATCAACAGGGAGAACATTTTTTAGGTTATGTATTTTCTTAGTTTCATGTTCCCAGTTTCTCCATCTTCAAACTCCCCCCTCCCCCCCCCCCCCCCCTCAAGTTCAAATCTTTGCCAAGTCATTACTATGAAGACAGTTGAGTTGTTGGCCTGCGCTTGTTTTTTTCCCCCACTATTAGATAAGATTGTTCGTCTATGTGTATTTGTCTGACCTTATTCAAGTTACTTTGTGTTAGGTTTCCTTATAAAATGGAGCAAACATTACTGTTTATTGTTTACTGTTCCCTGCCTCATTTCATTTCCAATTTTTTAGGTTGTTTCTGGCGCACTATCAAGCCTTGGTGTGCCATGCCATGATGGTTTAAAGGATTTGTGCGTTTCCAGTGTATTCTACATTTTCATAATTTGTAGAGATTTCTTGTGACATTTAAAAGAAAAGCTTGTTTTTGAAGAAAAGTAAAGTTCACAAAAATTGTGTGAACAATTTCA
The DNA here is from genome assembly GCA_018398815.1 of Conus ventricosus. Classification (NCBI taxonomy): domain Eukaryota; kingdom Metazoa; phylum Mollusca; class Gastropoda; order Neogastropoda; family Conidae; genus Conus; species Conus ventricosus. The sequence continues at coordinate 3,187,657 of CM031629.1, read as the reverse complement.
TCACATCGTGTTTGTTTGAAAAAAGGTAAATGTCGCGCTCGATTACTCTTACCTCTCAGAAATTACACATTTCTGCCTCACTGAGCTTCAATTCTTACTCATTGGTCTCTTAGGGGGTTGGCAGGTCTGAGCCCCCACTGACCACGCAGGACACCACCTACTGAGCCCCCCACTGACCACGCAGGACACCACCTACTGACCCCCCACTGACCACGCAGGACACCACCTGCTGAGCCCCCCACTGACCATGCAGGACACCACCTACTAAGCCCCCACTGACCACGCAGGACACCACCTACTAAGCCCCCCACTGACCACGCAGGACACCACCTACTGAGCCCCCACTGACCACGCAGGACACCACCTACTGAGCCCCCCACTGACCACGCAGGACACCACCTACAGCTGTTCAGAGCAAGCCACTTAGTTTTGAGAGTAAGGGGAGTTTACAGCTCGCCCACAGCTGCAGAGGCCAAGCCGTGAATGCAGGTCAGGGAAAGGGGTGTTTTCTGCAGGCTGCTCCCCTCCAGCCAGCTAACCGCGCTGTACTCGGCGAACTGAATGTCATCTGTGTAAAGCCAGTCTGGCAACAATGTGTTCGGCATTGCTGAGCGGCCATTACAAGTGGGGCTGTTAGTTTGATAATTAGTAGTTGTCATAAAAAATGTAATACATCTGTTCTTTTGAGATGACTGAATAGGCAAATTCCCGACATTCTTTTAATACCAAACTCGACTAGGTTTATTTTATGTAGATAATGTAGATACGGCATGAAAGCTTGTACACAAGTGGTCAGGCGATATTCAAACAATGACAACACATACACACAATTGTGCAAAAATGACGTCATCACTTTCTGGGAACTTAATTTTCCCTAGTTAACTAGTACACAAGTTTGATACATGCCTCTGCTTGGACTACAACAACAAAAATGTTGGGTCAGAAATGTGTAAGCCTTGTTTGTTCGGCCCTTTAACTAAGTGTTTCGAATGGGACGGAAAAATAAAGCTGTGACTGAGCCCCCACTGACCACGCAGGACACCACCTACTGAGCCCCCCACTGACCACGCAGGACACCACCTACTAAGCCCCCCACTGACCATGCAGGACACCACCTACTAAGCCCCCTACTGACCACGCAGGACACCACCTACTAAGCCCCCCACTGACCACGCAGGACACCACCTACTAAGCCCCCCACTGACAACAATAGTTGCTTAGTCATGGTGGCTGTAGAAAAGTGGAGAGCCTGTAATGTAAAGAATATGAAAAGTGAAAATGAAAGGTGGGTTGTGTAAATATGTGCTTATGTCATAGCTGCATGTGGCTTGTTGTTTATTCTGGAGAGATCACGGCTTGTCTTTGTATGATAAAGCTCTTGTGATGTATATTTTCTGGCTCCAGTGCAAGAACAAGACTCTGTTACTATGCGTGCTTTACCAATTGACTGTCAGTTTTGTGGTCATACCACGCTAGTTTGCAAGAAAGCAGCATGTAGATTGGCTGGTTGTATTTAGTGCTTGTTTCGTTCTTCACTTTGGCTGTTCACTCCGTATTATTTGTGCAATGCACGTTGAGGTGATCTGATTTTGCTGTTGAATCGAAGAGAACTAGTATACAAGAAGTATCGCTGCCAACACAAAATCTGAACGCGTGGGCAGTTTCTTGATCATGGCTTCAGCTGTGTTTGAAACAGAACAGCGAAACCAAAAGGAAAATTAGGGTCAGGGGTAATAAGAAGGGGAGGAGCACACCTCCTCCACCAGTGTTCTGTTTACATCGGACAAGTTGTGCATGTTCATGGCCCCCGAACTCTCACTCTCTGCTTGGTAACTTAGGTGACAGCCTCATTTTCATTCAACGCCCATCTTGCGCTGAAGCGAATGAAGATAAGTGATTGCTCGTTCATTTTCGTTGTCCTGAGTGTTTTGTATTTTGCCTGAAGAAGACCTAAGAGGTCGAAACACGTCGTTTTTTTGTCTTGTGATTCGTTTGTCTATGTTTTCTTGGCGGTTCACTATCAATTACATGTAAAATTAACTTAGGTGGTCACACCTGCTGAACATATAGAAGAAAAAAAGAAGCAAAGGAAAGAGCTTAGCAGCTGTCAATTGAACCAGAGATTCACATTGTCTGATAAGGGATGAAAGTCCTTATGAGAGCTTGAAAAGGACTTTGGTTTTAATTATCAAAAGTGTATGGCGAGCCATGGCTGTTCAGAGCAAGCTACTTAGTTTTTGAGAGGCAGGGGAGTTTACAGCTGGCCCACAGCTGCAGAGGCCAAGACGTGAATGCAGGTAAAGGTGTGTTTTCTGCAGGCCGCTCCCCACCAACCAGCTAACTGCTCTGTACTTGGCGAACTGAATGTCATCTGTGTAAAGTTGGTCTAGCAACAATGTGTTCGGCATTGCTGAGCGGCCATTACAAGTGGGGCTGTTAGTTTGATAATAAGTGGTTGGCATGAAAAATGTAATATACCTGTGCTCTTGAGATGACTGAATAGGCAAATTCCCGACAATTCTTTTAATACTAAACTCAACTAGGTTTATTTTCCTGTAGATATTGTAGATACGGCATGAAAGCTTGCACACAAGTGGTCAGGCGATTCAAACAATGACAACGCACACAATTGTGCAAAAATGACGTCATCACTTTCTGGGAATTTAATTTTCCCTAGTTAACTAGTACACAAGTTTGATACATGCCTCTGCTTGGACTACAACAACAAAAATGTTGGATCAGAAATGTGTAAGGCTTGTTTGTTCGGCCCTTTCACCAAGTGTCTCGCACGGGACGGAAAAATAAAGCTGTGGAGCCTGTGCAAAAGAGCTTTGATGTGGATGAAGACTTTTCCAAATGATACCAAGTTATCAGGCAGACCAACAGACACAGACAGACAGATAGAGACACGCAGTCTCGGAGCGAGCATTCTTGGTGGTGTATTACAAGGGCATGGCAAAAATGTGTAGACGGAGTGAATGATCAGTCAGGGAATCTTGCATCCAGCCACACACTTGCGTGCGCCTTCCCTCCCCCTTTAGGAAAAAGAATGAAATAGATATTGGTGGGAAATGACTTCAATGTGTGGGTTTTTTAATTTAATTTTATTTTATGTGATTTTCTGTTTCTTGTTCTTTGAACGAGGGAAACTGTTGATGTTGTTGTTGCTGGTTTTTGTTTGTTTGTTGTTGTTTTTTTCAACATAATGTTTATTCTTAATACAAATTATCGATAAAGAAGTGAAGTTTGTTGGGAACGTAGAAGAGACAAAGATGACCTACACATTAACAGTTACAATTGTATTTATCTGCATTTGCAAACCTTCATGCTTTTGTCCGTTGCGGCAGCTGTCCCTCTTTTGCCTATTGTCCCTTTTTTACTTTGCTTTGCCTGTATGTGTGTGTGTGTGTGTGTATGTGTATGAGTGTGTGTGTGCGTGTGTGTGTGTGTGTGTATATGAGTGTGTGTGCATGTGTGTGTGTGCGTGTGTGTGTGTGTGTGTGTATGAGTGTGTGTGTGTGTGTGTGTATATATGAGTGCGTATGTGTGTATATGTGTGTGTGTGTGTGTATGAGTGTGTGTGTGTGTGTGTTGTTGTGTGTGTGAGTGTGTGTGTGTGTATGTATGTGTGTGTGTTGGTTGTCTTCCTCTGCCTCGCTTCCTGTTTTCAGCTTAATGTATGCATACCCGTGCAGTGTGTACCCACCAGTCCCCTCTTGCCCCTCCCCTCCCTGAGCTCTGCCCTCTTGATTTGAGATACTGAGAGAAAAAGTGAGAGGGGAAATGTGCATTTTTAAGTTGATGTCTCTTCAGTAGAAAGGAAAGCAGATGAAAGAGCAAGGAAGTGTGTATGTGTACGTATGTGTTAGTGTGTTTGTTTTGGTGTGTTTGTGTGAGTGCATTCATGCATGTAAGACTGCATTTGAGTGCACTTTCATGCATAAGTTTGTGTGCATTCCTTTGTGTGTGGATGTGTATGGTGAGTGCAAATGTTGTCTAGCGACAGACCAATTCAAAAATGTTGAAATGGCTTTGTGGAGAAAATGGTTAAATCAAGTGTCCATCTGGGCTTATGCATAGGTTGGTGTGTGTGTCTGAACTGGAAAATGTCCCTTTTTTGTTTTGTTTCAGTCTCTTTGAACTAGGTAATTTCGCATTCGTAATTTAGTCATAGTTGATACGTTTCTTGTTCTTCAGAGGAGACACATGCGAAATTAATAAACAGTGCATCTTGAAGGGCAAACCCTTGACTGACGCTGTATCTAGGGGTATGTTTTTATTTAATAATGTGATGTTACCAAGATTAATTTTATGCCCTCGTATGTTTCGAGATCTACCAATAGTGCTGTGCGTACTGACGCTCCAGACATTGAAGCTGGAATCAAGAGATAAGATTTGTATGTATCCTTACATTGTCACACAGTAGCAGATAATTTTTTGTGAAAGCTGAGGGGTGGTGAAATGCATCCCAGTTTTTTTTTGTTTTTTTTTAACAGTCTGCAGTGTCCCAAAACTTTTTTTTTTTTTTTTTTTTTTTTTTGAGGGAAGGGGGTTTATTTCCCCTTTGAAAATTAAATTGATTGGATTGACTCTTGGAGGATATTAGGATTTGGGGACTCCAATTACGGACTCCAAGCAATGTATGTAGAGATTTTTGAGTCGCACAGCATGTACTGGCAGGGTTCGTAGGGTCCTTTCAAGTCCTTTTAAGTCCTTATGAATTGGATTTTGGTTAAAAGGCCTTTTAAGTGCTTTGATTCAGCAAGTTGGTCCTTTTAACTCATCAGGAGGTCCTTTTAAGTTTTGAAAGGTACTGTTAAGTCCTGTTTTATCAAGAGAAAGAGACTTGAGAACGAAACTGAAACACCTTCGACAACCAAAACCGTACTTTTGCAAGTTGCAAAGAGTTGAAAGATGCCGACGCGATATCGTCTGAAACTCAGTACTGTACAACGTCAAGGATAGTACTACTAGGCCTATAACATTAGTGCGCTTTCTGCTCAGTGGCAGACGACGTGAAGCCGCGCGCAGTGGCTATGAGTCACGCCTGCTGCTTTGCTTAGCTTTGATGTCATGGGTTCCAAAGAGCAGACGCGGTGCTAATGTTTGCGGCATATAGCTGACTCAATATTTTCGGTCAAACGATCTATGTTAAAAGGTTCCCTGTATAGAAATTAATTAAAAGAGTGAGGCAATAAAGATGAAAACATATTACCCAAATAAATGTAGCGACATAACATCACGGTTTGCGAACATGCGAACATAACAAACTGCCTTGGAGAACAGCTATATGCTGCGTTCTTGAGCAGCATGTACAAGATAGATGCCTTCTCCCGCTCTCTTCTCCTCCTTCCTCCTTTTTCCCTGCGCTAGCTAATTCTGATGGAGGCCTAGTTTGGAAAGTTTTAAAAAAGTTTTGTTTGCAAGCTAAACGTTCAAAATGCCAGGGAAATGTTCCTTTCAGGATAGATCTAGATGGTTATCTGATAAAGTTTATTGCGAGTGGGTGAGAAGGGATACTGTGGACAAGCATTCTGCTCGGTGCCTTTTTTGTGGGGTTTCGTTGAAACTTGCATCAATGGGAGAGAGTGTCCTTAAGCAGCATGCCAAGACCGACAGACATGTGAAAAATGAACGAAAATTCAAGGCAGACACCAGATGTAACATGACTGATTTCTTTTCAACAAACAGCAGTGTGTCAAGCACAGTCGCTTCCAGTTCAACTAGCAGTACTAGTCATGCCACTGCCAGCAATGAAAGTGCGTCAGTACAAGTCCAACCACAGAAATCTACTACTAGTACTAGGCCTAGATCTAGTTTTGATCTTGACAGCGGTCGATTGAAGGCTGAAGTGTTGTGGGCAATGAAAGTTGTGGACTGCCACTACAGTTACAGATCATCAGAGCAGAGCGGAGAATTGTTCAGATCTATGTTCTCAGACAGTGACATTGCTGCCAGATTTCAATGTGGGGAAACAAGATGCCGATACCTGACAACATTTGGGCTTGAACCCCGATTTTCTGAGCTGCTACAAAAGAATGTCAAGGCTTCCTATGAACTAGGATATGTTTTGCTCTTTGACGAGTCTTTGAACAAGCAAAACCACATGAAGCAAATGGACTTTATGATACGTATCTGGCAAGATTCTGTTGTGAAAACACGGAACTTAAGAAACTGTGATGTGTGTGAAGAAAAATGTGTAAATAGTAGTGTAGTGGACGTGACAGTAGAATGTGTAATAGTAGTGTAGTGGGTCTGACAGTAAAAACAAAGGAATGAAAGTGATTCATCATATGTGTCTATAATAGTTTGTGACTCACAGTGAAAACTCAGTAATCTACATATTTGTGAAATACAACTTTGTGACAATAACATTCAGCCAAAGAAACCTACAGTGACGTGAATTGCAAAGACTGAATTAACATTCAAATGGGATTAGCTGTTCCTCTGTTTATGAGAGGTAAGTGTCTGCTGTTCTGCATGTCAAAAGGTTTGGGGTGTACTGTAAAGTCATGTTGGCAAAGGTCCTTTTAAACTGATTTGAGGTCCTTATAAAGTCCTTTAAAGGTCCTTTTTTGGCTTCATGCCCACCACCTGGGAACCCTGACTGGGGTCCTTTCAACTCCTGAAGAAGTTGCGGGGAAAAAAAGGGAGCTTTTCCAGTCACGAAACGGTTGGGGAAAATCAGGTTTTGTCTGGAATTTGAAGAACTGGGAAGGATGTGAGCGTGCATGGGGAGAGGTGGAAGGGCGATGGAGGACAGGGATATAGGGAGCCATGGAATTTGTTTAAGGCGCTGAACAAGAAAAACAGTGTGCTGAGAAAGGGCTCACAAGCCTGCAAGACAAAGATCAGGACTTGAAGAGACTTCATTTTTGGCTGCAAAATGAAGACCACAGACAAAAACAAACGAACGAAACAAAAGGAAAAAAAAACCCCACACACCAGAACTTGGGTGTAAGGAAGTTGCATTCTGACAGCACCATTAACTGAAACTCGTGTTGCCGTGGAACATTGCAGTCTGGTGAGAGCATTCACTGGAAAAATATTTTGCTGGTGCATTCTTGTACAGATCCTAGGGGAAAGATAATTGAAATTTGGCTCAATTTGTATCGATAGTGCTGTAGGAAAAACTGTTTGCTACGAAAAAGGTGGATAAAAATTGTTGAACTGGAAACTACCAACTTACTTTCCTGTCTCCCTGTCAAGATATGTAAAACAGGAAGTGGAAACTCAACTTTTCAGATGAAATTCACAGTATAATACCCAAACTGGAAGATGCCTTGTCAACAAAGCGTAATCATGTGTTGATAGACCAAGACGATGTTATGTTAGCCAGTTCATCCTGTGAACGATTTTATTTGTAACTTCCTTTCGGTTTTTTGGGGAGTCAGAGAAGTGTATAGTTAGGCTTACTAACAGAGTCATGTCACAGTGCAAGTGTGCCAGAGGTCACACTGTGTAAAATGCAGTGTGAGTTCTACCAAGAGTTGCATAGAAGCGAATTTACAGGGTAAGTGTACCCTAAGTTGCTTAACAGTAAGCTTGAAGTGCACTGAAACGTGTCGTGCATGAAGCAAGGAATATCACCTGATGTCATGTTTTTGATGTACAGAGGGAAGGACGACGTGGCGTTTGACGGCAACTCCTCGTCCATCATCAAGCTGAACACCAACAACGTCCTCTACATGCGAGAGGTCAACCGGCACCTGGCGCTCGTCTGCATACTGAGAGAAGACAGTTTTTGAACGACAAGGTACGGTCAGACACTAGAGGAAACGTTTGGAGGTTGGGGCTTGCTTTGTTGTGCATTTATGCGTGTGACAGTGCTCACCAAATAGACCTGATATGCCTCCCCATCCCCCCCCCCCCCCCCCACCCTCCCCTCCACCTTACTTTCTCATCCCACAGTCAGTTGGGCTGTGCATTAACATGAACTGCGTTGGGATGTTCTCACCAAGGTGTGTGTTTCTGCGTGTCACTCACAGTGAGACAGATAAAACCGCAGTGATCCCTCAGAGAGGAGGCAGGGTAGCGCGGGGAAGTAACAGAGTGGAAGAAGGCTGTGACAAGTTCCAAGACATAGTGCCAGGGCTGAGGGGTAGTCGGACAGCTTGAGGGACCCCTGGGCAGCATACCGGTGAATTGGAGGTGCCCAATGAGGTTTTTTTTTGTCTATAAAATATGTCAAAATGCCTTTTAAATGACTGATCTGCCACACCTGCTGGTCCGTCCTTTTCCAGCCCATACATTTTTGCTGTGTTATTTTCCCCTGTTTAGATTTTGTTCAGATCCCAGCTAATGGCAGGAAAGCTGGGACTCCACTTCAGTTGAGGTTTTGAATTGATATGATGCCTCTTTCAGGTCTGATAGACTACAACTTCACCTGTTTCACTTCAGTTGAGGTCTTGAATTGCTTCGATGCCTCTTTCAGGTCTGATAGACTACAACTTCACCTGTTTCACTTCAGTTGAGGTCTTGAATTGCTTCGATGCCTCTTACAGGTCTGATAGACACTTCACCTGTTTCACTTCAGTTGAGGTCTTGAATTGCTTCGATGCCTCTTACAGGTCTGATAGACTACAACTTCACCTGTTTCACTTCAGTTGAGGTCTTGAATTGCTTCGATGCCTCTTACAGGTCTGATAGACTACAACTTCACCTGTTTGCCTCTTGCAGGTCTGATAGACTACAACTTCACCTGTTTCCTCTTGCAGGTCTGATAGACTACAACTTCACCTGTTTCAAGAAGTCCATCCAGCAGGTGTTCGACGTGCGCAAGCAAAACGCGGCGGGCCAGACGACGACCGTCATGGCCGTCGCACATGACTTCCCCATCAAAACGGACGCGTCGATGGCGCGGCGTCTTGAAATGACACTTGTGTACGGCTTCCCGGGTAGATTTTCGGTGTGTGTGTGTGCTTGCAATGGTCTGCACCCCCACCCCTTTCCCCCTCCCCTGCTCCTCTCCTCTTTCTCCCCCACCCCACCCCTACCTCTGACTGTGAATTTGTTTCTTTCAGGCATGGAACTGCCAGCCTGATTGTATGTTTGTCTTTGTTTTCAGTCTTTTCTTGCCTTTGTCTTGGTCTCTGTCAGTGCCACTCTTGTTTGTTTGTCTTTCCTTTCTGTCCTGTCTGTTATAGGTGTTTCATTTAAAAAAAAGAAAAAAAGATAAAAGCTGTTTCTTTTTCTTCTGTAGACTTTAAATCTTCTTTGGATTTTAGTTTTGATTTGTTTTTTTTCTCCCCCATCGAAAACTGTTTATGAATGACTTTTGCTGAATTTTTGTGCCCCATGATGCGGTATTGGCCATGTAATTTCAGCCTTGTTAAAACTTGTTTATGCCTGAGTTTTTGTGTCGCTGTGAACATAATGATATGCTAGCAGGTAATTGTGCTCATCTTATCGCAGGGATAAAAATGCTTACACTCACTGTCTTTCCGTCTCTCTTTCACACGCACGCACGCACACACACACAAAACACACACACACACACACACACACACACACACACACTCTCACAGTCACTCGCTCTCTCTCTCTCTCTCTCACACAGACATATACATAAACACTCAAACACAGGAACACACATTAACACATCACACACAGACACACACACACACGCTCGCATGCATGCACGCATGCACACGCACACACATGTACACACTTAACACACACATGGATATGTGCATACACACACACACACACCACACATACACACACACACACACACATATGTACATACTTAACACACATACGTGCGCGTGCGCACACACACACACACACACACACACACATGTACATACTTACCACACACACACACACACACACACACACACCACACGAGTGTGTGTGCTCTCCAACGTGCATTTCCTAATCATCTCATGCCATGGAGGCACTTGGATTCATTATGTTTGTCAGAAATACGCTTGCGTTTAAGCACAGGACTCGCATCTATCCATGTGTTATGCAATTTAAGTATATCTAGCTCTGAATGTTCACACATGCTTGTACACTAGTGGTGGTACGCCAAGTCAGGCTTGATCTTTTTCTTTTTGTTTTTTGCATTTTTTGAAGAATTCGTGAGAGTTGGGTTTACCTCTTTTTCTTTTCTTTTTCATTTTGACATTCTCATGTTTTGAAAGAGGAACACCTTGAGACAAGTTTCTTTCAAGCATGTTTTTTGTTTTGTCTAAGACTGGAGAACCAATGTTAACCCATATTTGACCCGAGACACAAGTTAGATTATGCCTTTGAGTCCCTGGCAAATAGCATAGTTTTCACTTTTTTTTTAACAGTAAGAATTTCCAGGACTTAAAAAGAAGTTGTCGGTCACATGCTCAGAACTGCAGAAATGTGCATCCGGATTAAAGGTAAAGCACTGGAGGTGGTTATGATTGAAATTGGTGATTGAAGTCTCTGAGCTTTCATGTGAAATGCACACTGCACATAAATGTATGTCTGGGTCTGTAGTCCGCACACACACACACACACACACGGACATGTATCCAGTTAAGTATGGGTTAAGCCTTACCTTTCTGCCCCAGAAGGGACAGAGGAAGCCAGGAAGAAACGTGGTGGATTATTTACTTTAAGGTGTCTGCCTGTGGTTCTTTAGAGGTTTGTGAAATGAGAGAGTTCGAAAGGTGCTGAGATCTAATTTTATTTTTCATTTATTTTTTTTTTTTTTTATCGAGGATTGGAGGGAAGATGAAGGGGCAGGGGAGAGGGGGCAGGGTAAGGGAGGGGGGAAGGAAGGGGAGGGGGGGAGAGGAAAGGGGGGGGGGGGGGGGGAAGTTGGCCAGTGTGCCTGTGAGAATGTGTACAAGTTGACTGTCGCGCAATCTCCGTGCCAAGAACCCCTGTTGGTAGGCACGTGACGGGATGATGTGCGCACACCTTCAGTGTCGGGGGGGGGGGGGGGGGCGGCGTGTTGGATAGCGTTTTGAGTGAGGATGTATACAAGGTCGGTGTCACAGTGAGTACGGTGGTCCAGGTGTGCGAGAGGATGTCCGCCAGATCAACGCCGGAACCCAGCATGCATGCGTGAGGAGACTGATAAATAATGGTTTCCTGCGTCCTTTCTCTGTCTGACCTAGAACAGTTCCAGGTGAGGGAGACACCGTGGGCAGGTGCTGCCAGACACGAGAGCACACAGGTGCCTGCTTTGGACTGTCCCTACTGTGATGTGTTGGTAGTGAAATTCACTCGCTGGAATGACGCCTTGTGTTCGACTGGCAACGGCTGTTGCTATGTAGAGATGTTCTCTGTCTGTCTGTATGCATGCTTCCGTAAGTGATCATTCATATTATTTTTTGTTATGCACAAATATAAGCATGGGTGTATTTACATGTGTATATGTACTATTTGCATTGTTGCTTCAAATCTGTAGCGTTTCACATCAGAAAATGGTTTTTTTTTCAACTTCCAGGTTTCTCATTCCTTTCATGCTGTTCTCTGTGTCTCTCTCTCTCTCTCAGTCTCCCTCTCTTTCTCTGTCTTCAGCTGAATCACTCTGTCTTTTCGTCTCTCGTTTCATTCCGCTCTTGTTTATTCCTTTTCTTCTTTACATTTTTTGTCATAACTCTATTTTGATATTCTTCAGTTGACCGAATTAGTAAAGTTGCATGAAAAGTCATTGGCATTAGCATTGAAAGCTTACCGAGGTTAGTTTCACATTCTGACATATCACACAAGCTGCGTGAATAGGGGAGTTGCCCATTAAGCCGATGCTGCTTAGTGAAATCATGCAGAGGTTTTGCATGGCATGAAATCTTTTTTTTTTTTTTTTTTTTTAAAAGAATGTGAGAAGTAGGGTTCGCAGCGCTAAACGGCATCATCAGTTCAAGTTAACCGCCAGTGATAGTGAATTTACACTGTGCGGCTGTAGACTGCACAGGTGACCGAAGGAGAAGATGCATGGAAGTCGTGCTGATCGCCCTTCATCCTAGCGTTTCTCCCACACCTCAGCTGTCCGGTGACGGTGGTAAGAAAACTGCCGCAGCGAAATTTGTTGTGTTTTTTTTTTTTTTTTTACTTCACTGCAGAAAAGTTGTGGGCGTGCGTGCGTGCGCGCGTGAGCGTGTGTATGCTTGGTGTGTAGGTTACGTGTGTGCAAGCGTTCTGAACAATATGTATGGGTTGGTGGGTAGCAGGTGGAGTGGTGTAGACTAGACATGCATGTATGAGAGACGCAAGTGTGATTGTACTGCATGCTTATATATATATATATATATATATATATATATATATATATATATATATATATATATATATAAAAAACAACATGTGATGCATACGGGGCTGAGACTTAGCCAGCCAGCCAGACCAACAGCCAGCCAGGCTGCCAGTCTGGGAAGTTCGACATAGCCCGGTAGGTTGCTCACTCAAACTGACCTGTTGCTCAGATAACCCCCACTTGTCTGGCTGCAGCAATCAGCATGCCACAGCGCAAAGCTAAAGCAGTCCTGTCTTGACTCGTAGTGTGAGATGGCCGCCTGATGTCGATCAGTGCTCGCTCTCTCTCGCGTGTCAGATTCACACACGAAGTGCGCGCGTGCTGTGTTGTGCTTATCAGAGTCTCCATTCAGTGTTTCAGTGTGCAGACTCTGCGCCAAGGAGCGACTGACACCGAAAACTTTTTTTGCATGATTTGCGTGATTTCCAGATACTGTTGGGGAGTTGGTGAACGTTAACTCTCAGCCCTGAACGTTAACTCTCAGCCCTGAACGTATACGAGTAAATGTGTTGCACGTGCGAGAAGCAGATTTGCTTTTGTATATCTGCTAGGCCATGTTGGAATAGTATACTGCAGTACTCCTGTACCCAGCTTGCATGTGTGTGGGTGTGTGTGTGCACACGCATATGTGGGTGTGGGCGTGTGTGTGTGCACATGTAACATTTATCTTACTTGATTGATTCGCCAAACTAGTAACCTGTAATTGTTAATTGATATGCAGGGGATATGCATATATTGGTTCTTTTTCGTTTTGAAATCATTGAAATGACAAATAAAGGATTTTGTTTGTGGAAATGCACCACTTGCTCATAGATTCAAAAGCGTGATTGCTCCTTGTGCCTGTGTGTGATTGAAGGGATCTGGATCTTACGAAAATGTTGCGCATAGTGATGGCAGCTGCCTGATATTCTTAGATAAACAATCTGCCTAATGCACTCATTAAGCAAACAACTTCTTTTGCAGCATGTTGCCTAATGTAATGATTAGGTTACTTCCGTCGTTATGCATCACATGAAAATTCATAAATGTATGAGGGCTCTTCACCAAGGAAAACCCCCACAATCATATAGAGATAACTACAGTTCAACTATTTCGGCCTTCGGTGTTCTTCAGTGGAATGTTTAAAATTAGCCTGGACTGGCCAGTGTTTACATTCAGGCGCAATGATTGAAAAAAATCATAGACACTTGAAAGGGCAAGGTAAACCCAGCACGTGTCATGAACACAGTGATGAGTCGGTTAGAGCTCTTTGTCTTTCACCCCTTCACCTCGGCCTTCTCACCCTGCCTCTCCCGTATTCTGTCCCATAGGTAAGACGAAACGCATGGATTTAAACATACACACTCACACACACGCAAACGCACACACACACACACACACACACACACCAGTAGGGCATGTGGGAGCACACAAGCACACATCAAGAAAGTACACAAGTGCATCCCCTATGCCTTCAGCTTTATGTGCATCAAAATGATCAGAAATTGTTTCTTATTTTCATTTATTTATTTTTTTTTTGCATTAAAAACCATTTTCAATCATTAATTATTTAAAAAGCTGTTTTTGATGTAATCACTTGCAAAGACAAGTCGACTGATTCTGAATCTGACCAACATATTGTCGGTGGCGTCTTAAGTCACTTTGATCAGAATTTTTGACTGAAGGAAAACGAACAACAGCCAAAAACTTTGTTCATTGTGTAAGCAACAGCAACAAAAAAGAAAGCAAACTTTTGTTGTTGATAAACTGTACAAATCGTGTCATAGTTTGTTTTTTTTTTTTTTTTTTTTTTTGCAGGAAAGGTATTTTGCACAGATGAAAGCGCATTTTCGTACTGGTCAGACACCAGAATGTCACTTTGGTATTTTTCGGGATATCCTGAAATTACCACGTGTCAGGTCTGATTTCCATCTTTTTTTATCTTTTTTTTTTTTAACGTTTCGGTAAAGATGTCTTGAGCACTGCCCATATTCCGATCCATGTTTTTACCAAACTGGATCTTTTCAACGTCATGTTCAGTCGACATGTGAACAATGTGTCCGCCCACAGTCCGTGATGGGGAGGCCGCGGCCACACCCCACAGTGACGATTTTGCACAACAACACTATATATACAATCCGATTTTGCACAACAACACTATATATACAATCCATGTAAGCATTTTTGAGGCCTACCATAAATTTGAGCCAGCGTTTAATGGTAAACTGTTGATTGATCAAAAGAACAACTCCCCGCCAATGATTGTTGCATTGTTTTGGGTGGGTCAGAAATAAATAGTAGTTCACTTCGAATGCCCAATCACAACGTCTCAAATACGTGACCAATTCTACCTTAGCTTAACGTCACACTCTTCACGCCACATTGACTCGCACCCG
>CM031629.1:3158041-3168041 GCA_018398815.1 Conus ventricosus | reverse complement strand
GTTTCCTTCATATATACATCAGTTTGTGGACAATGTTCTCACACTGCATGAGGAGTTCTATACCATCTGCAAATTCGAGGTACACACCACCTACCCTTCCCTACACCACCTTCCTCAATGCAAAATATCTTCCGACGCCACTGGAGAGGGGAGAGAGAGAGAGAGGAGAGAGAGAGAGAGAGAGAGAGAGAGAGAGAGAGAGAGTATGGGTTATGAAAAAAAAAGAAGTAAAACGTGCACAATTAGACAAGAACGTATTTTCCCAATGACTTTATTCCAAAGTCCTTTTTCTTCTGCCATTATTATATGCTGAGATATTATAATCAACACACACACACACACACACCACACGCACGCACGCACCGCACGCGCGCACACACACACACGCACGCACGCACGCACGCACGCACGCACACACACACACACACACACACACGCGCGCGCGCGTGCGCGCGCGCATTAACATTGGATCGAAGCATTGATTAACACGAGTGACATGTTTTAAACTGCAGCATTACATTGGAAACGTGATAAAAGTTTGCCTGACTACATATTTTACATATGGAAATTCGCGAATATAGAGATGAAATATCTAGGCCTCAAATGATCCTACTAGAGTTAAGATGGAAACGGCTCATTCACTGTGCCGCTGACAAAGCATTGCACGCGAGCCAGTGATTTTATAGAAATCGAATGATAAAACAGAAACTATAAGCACCAGGACTGACAGATTTCTTTTGATCACAAATATAACAGTAAATTAAAAAAAAAAAAACAAAAAACAACAACAAGAAAACAAACAAACAAGCAAACAAAATAAAAAATCCCTATTCCGCCAGGTAAAAGGGACGAACACACTACTTGACAAAACACGACGCGTTTCGACCTTTGTGGTTTTCTTCAGGCAAGGTAAACACAACATTCAGGACAACGAAAGCGAAGAACTAGCAAACCCAACCTGATCCGGCCCAAATTGGGAGCAAAATGAACGTTGAATGACATTGCTTGTAATTTGTTTGTCCCAAAAAGGAGGTCGAAGTACACACAGCAAAGAAGATGACCTTGATTCGCTGAGCGAACGCCGTGCCGTGCAGACGCTTGTTCGTGCGCTCTCAACCTGTCCGAATTTTGAGTCGCGTTCACTGACTTGGCGTTTTGTTCCTCGCAAAAAGCATTGACAATGGCTGTTCAACCCGTATTTTTGAAAAAAAAAACCGCAGTATTCCGGACTCGATGTCGACCCGTATTTTTGGCTTGGAGCTGTGTGGTGACCGCAGAACGAACGGCAGGACAAGGCAGTATAGTCGGTGCTCAGGATATCAGGGGGCATGGAAGTCTACCCGCCGCTCGAGAAGCCAGAAATGTTCTTCTGGTAAGAGGCATCACTGTTCCGGTTCTGTCTTGCAAGTTCTGGACATAAAATCCATTCATTCTAAAAGATTCATCAGGCGAAGAAAAACCGGCAACCAAAGTGTGGATAGCGACTGTTCCCTTGTCCTGGCAAACAGCGAAATTGAGGAGAGTCTAAAGAAAGTGGGATGTGAATTGCGCTCGACAATTAGACAAGAGCGTACAGAGCAGTGACAACAAGTTGACAAGATTTGAAAACAGTCTTTGTAACTGTGCCTCCGCGCCACTCGATTCCTCACTGAGTTGGCCTTTCACAGCAAAAGTCTACCACAAAGGAACAGAAGTCGGCGAAAAAGACAGTGACGTGTTCCAAGTGCCTACAATCCGGGCATCATGCTTCCATATGTGTCAACGAAGTGGTATGTCGCGCATGCAAAATGCCAGGACTAAAAAGGAAGTGAACAGTGTACAGTGTTGACAGCCAAGCACACTCACAAAACTTACCATAGACAAACCAAACAGTTTACAGAACAATAACGTGAAAGAAGATGCAAACCAGAGTCCAGACGAACAGAAAAGGAGAGGCGACCCGAAAATAACCAGGATTTCCAGCTACCTCCACTGTATGTGCAAGTCACAAGGGAAAGACAGGGGAGGGGGCGATGGAAACGAAAAGAAAATCAATGATAAAGAAGTGCAAACCCTGTAGAGCACTTCAGTCTAAACAGTGTGGGAAACAAGGAGAAAAAAGGAAGGCGACAGAAAACAGAATAACGTCGGCCCCAATCTCGACAGACCATTCTTGATTCCAGTCTGTCCCGCAGGGACCACTCCAGGCATCGCTCCGAGACTCCAAATAAGCGCTATCCAATGGTTCTCCCAGTCGGTAGTTTGTTCAGGGAGGAGAAATACGCCAGGAAAAGAGGACCGCGAGGGAAAACTTCGGACAATGAGCTGGACGAGGAAAATGGACCAGCGTCTGTATGGGCTAGTAGGCGTTTCTCCTCCACGTCGTCTTCTAGATGATGGTCTGGCTATGGCTCTGGCTCCCAGGTATTTTTTTAATCTCTTCTGGTAAATAACGGATCCTCTGTTACTTAAGGGGGTTTCCCCAAAGGATATCCTCCGTTATACTGGTGTTCCAGAGATAAACCTACCATTTTTTCCTTACGGTTATGGATAAATTGCGAGTCTGTTCTTTGAACTGTCGGGGTTTAAAAAATAGATGGAAGAGGGCATCCATTTTCCCAGAAATTTAAACAGACAAAAGTTAGATATAATTTGCTTACAAGAACGCATATCACAGCAAGTGATATAAACACATGGGAAAAGCAGGGGGCTGGAAGCGTAAGGCACACCCAAAGGACCAGTCACAGCAAAGGAGAAGTCATTCTGATCAAAAAAAGTTTCTCGGGAAAGGTTACGCTAGTCAAGTCTCAAGAACGCATGATCGTCCTGAATATCGAGTATAGTAACTATGAGATTACAATTGCAAATGTTTATGCTCCCAACGATCATAAGGAAAAAAACCTTTTTTTCTCGAAGTCTGCGGGACGAAGTGGATGAGTGGGGAGGAGGGAGAACAGTGATCTGTGGAGATTCAATTGCGTTTTAGATAATGATTTAGACATTGAAATCAGGTAAACCACACAACAAAATAGAGGTAAAAGAATTTAAGTGATATTAACGCAGTCAAGCTTAATCGACTCCTGAGATTTTTCCCCCCTGAAGAAAAAGAATATACCTGGAATAGATTTAAACCCTTTTACAGCAAGACGGCTAGACTGTTGCTTGGTGACAGAAATTGATGCTCCTCCTTGGTTGTCAGTGAACACTGTACCAATGCCGCACTCAGATCACAGAGCGTTGTGCGGAGTTTAACGAAGGAGACTTTATCAGAGTCCAGGGGACTGGCGATTTAACAATAGCTATTTACGAATACAGAATTCGTTGAGAACATGAATCTATTGCTTGTAAAATGGAGAATGAAGGAGATGAATGTCTTACATGGAAAAATGGGAATGGATAAAAAATGAAAATAAGGAATTATTGTATCGAGCTCGGAAAACGTCTTGCTTAATACACGAAACAAACAAAAATCGATTTACAAAAAAGAATACAAGATCTCGAATCAAACATCCTACGTAACGTTCAAAACAAAGAACTACAGATTGATTTGGTTAAAAAGCAAAAAATGAATATGAACTATTTGACTTGGAGAAGACAAAAAGGGGCCCAAGTGAGATCAAGACTGAGATGGATAGGGGGGGGGAAAAGAACAGCAAATACCTTTTTAGCTTAGAAAAATCTTTGAAGCAGGATATAAGATCATGACACGATTGTGTAAAGACACTGGAGGTAGTGCATCACAGAAAGACCCTTCGAATGAACAGGCGTTATTCTAACGAAAATCTGTATAACAAACTACGCAAGATAATGAAATCGCTGAGCCGTGCGAAGTCTTTATTGAAAACGAGACCCTCCCGAAGCTTAAACAAAGACGAATCCGAGTCTTGCGAAGGGCTCATCTTAGAAGCTGAAGCCACAGAGGCTCTAAAATGACGAAGAACGGCTCAGCTCCTGGAAGCGATGGGATCAGTATTGAATTTTTAAAGTTCTTTTTGGGCCAGATAAAACGTGTTATTATTAAATCCTTCAACGAATCGTCCACCAACGGGAGTTTATCCCTACACCCAACCCTTGGTATTACATGATACATAAAGGTAAGGATTTTAAAGGGTGACCTCAGTAATGGGGGCCCAATAACTCTTTCAAACTCAGATTACAAGTTTATTAAACCAAAATTTTAGCACTTAGAACGGGAACAGTTTTACACAAGCTGATTAATGAAGACCAGGTAGGATACACGAAAAGCAGAAATATTGCCACCGGTTGAGAACTGTAGACGACGTTATAAATTTCTTAAATATAACGGGCAGAGCTAGAAAACATACATGCGCTAGACTATGCCAAAGCGTTTGAAACCCATATCTAAGACATACTTGTACATGTTTCAATGTTTTGGTTTTTTGGGGCCCGATTTCATACGTGGGTGTCCGTTTTAATGAACAAAACGTAAGCTGTATCAATCATGGAGGGTGGTTTCTGAGTGTTTTAAAGTCAACTGTGGCATTTTGACAGGGGTGTCCATTTTCGCCCCTGGCCTTTATTTTAGCGGTAGAATATTGGCCTGTAAAGTTAGAAATAGCTCAGTCACCGGAATAAAATTGCCAAGTACACAAAACGTGAACCCCAAAAGCATTCGTAATTTATAAAACAAATGCGACGACACCACCTTTTGTTTTAAAAGGTCAAACGGGTTTGAAAATTGTAACGGATATAATTAGGGAATTTGGAAGATTTAGTGGGTTACTGTTGAACAAATTTGAAAACTAAAATACTACGAATTGGTGTTGCTCAACCCTTGCAGGACTGCCCGTTGAGCTTGTAGATACGATTAAGATTTTAGGCATTGATTTTAGCCGAAGTAACCTGGCTCAGGACAACGAGGAATATTGGCTCACACGAACGAACAGTCTACATAAATCGATAAGGAGTGGAGCAAAAGGGATCTCGCATTCAGGGGAAAATTGTGATAAAAAAAACATTTCTCATAAGTCAGTTCGTGTACATCATGCAGTCAGTTGGTGTTCCAGTTCATGTTTTAACAAAGTAATACCGTGCTATATAAATTTATCTGGCAACGGAAAACGTCTAACAAAAGGGCGTTCGAAAAGGTTAAACGAAAAACATGGAGTCAGACTACATAGGGGTGGAGTTCAAATGGGCAACATGCTAGAACTTCAGCAGATATTTAACTTGCAAGGATCGGAAGATTGTTCAAAGAGGGAAAAAAACTGGACATGTTTGCCTAAATGGCACTTCAGCAGAGTATCAGACTTCTAAATCTCTTTAAAATTAACTGCTCTAGAAAGGAATTTATTGGGAAAAGGGGTATATAAAGAACAAGTTTTGGTTGGAAGCTTTTTTTTACGTACCCAAGTCAAAAATCAAGGATTCCACTCAATGAAGTTTCCCCAGGAAAATGTGTTGGCTCAAGGTTTTTTTTAATAATCCCTCTTTTTTCAGTTTTTTTAAAAAATGTTATTTTTCCCACAGTGGCAAAAGCAGGCTTTAGAACACTAAGTGACGTCGTTACTTGAATGAAAACAAACTTCTTGCTGTAGAAGAGTACAAGAAAGGATATAACCAAAAATCCAGCTGTTTCACTCTTCAGTAAAATGCGCTAGTAAATGCTTTTCCAAGGAAATGGCTCGATTGGATAGAGAGAGGTGAAGCAAATAGAGGTCTAGTAAACGAAAACAGAAGCGGGTCACTGCCATAGAAAAACCCAATTATATAAGAAGTACTTAGAGTCAAAAGTAACCCAAAAAGCCAGTAACAAAACATGCTGTCAGCTTTTGGCAAAGAAAAGTAAAAAATTACAATTAACAAACACATGTGGTTATGCCCAGGAAAGTCACAAAAGAGGTGCGACTACGAGAGTTGCAATGGAAAATTTTACATAATCTTTACCCAACCAATTTTTGCTGCAAAAAATGGGGAAAGTGTAACTCACCAAACTGTTATTACTGTCCGGATACCCTTGATGTGTTAGAACATTTTTCTATGAAATTGCCCCCTCGTAAATACTTTTGGGAAATAGTGGAATTGAGAGTTAGTGATTTTATGGGACAAATCTGTCCGTTATCTAGGGATATTGTTCTTCTTTGGTTGTCATGATGTTCAGACCGCAAAGGAAGAGTGCGACCTTATAAATTGGGTATTGTTAGTGGGGAAAATGTGTATCAGTAAACTGAAAAAAACCGAAATCAATTACCCCCTTGGAAATTATATTGAACAAGAGGCAAGACTTAGAAAAATGTTCTAAACACACACTCGCGCACGAGCGGAAATGCGCACATACACACACGCGCGCGCAACGCGCACACACTCACGCATACATGCGCGCTCACACACGCACGCGCACACGCGCGGGCACTCACACACTCACACACACACACACACACACACACACACACACACACACACACACACGCACACACTCATACACGCGCACACACAGACGAACACACGCACACACTCATACACGCGCACACACAGACGAACACAGATACAGCAATTTTTCTTTCGCATGTATTTATTGACATTTCGCCATAAAGTAAAGCTCCGCCATGTTAACAAAAAAAAAAGAAAAGGAAAAGGGAAAAAAAAAGATCAGACCGGAATGGATTGGACAGAAAGAAAATATTTTTTAACAGACCCCCCCCCCCCCCACCCCCCTCCCCCCGCACCCCACCCTTTTTGTTTCTTTTCTTCCAATTCTTCGTTATTGCGCTTCGTGGTTTTCCTTCAGCCTTCCTTGCAGCCACATTTCGTTGCAGGGATAGCTTTCCGGGGAAATTGCCGACAGGTGAAATGATCAAATATAATATATGTTTGTGTTTCTTTCTTTTTTCACGTTCACTTCTCGCGGTGTCTTTGAGTAATTTTCGATCTTTCGTCAAGGACAAGCTTAGGGAGGGTGCTCAACGTGCGGGAGGGTAGTAAGGGAAATCCAAACTTGAACACACACCGACACACACCCGAACACAAAACACACACCAACCCCACACACACACACGAACACAACACAACACAACACACACACACACACACACACACACACACACACACACACACACACACACACACACACACACTCTTCTCTCTCTCTCTCTCTCTCTCTCTCTCTCTCTCACACACACACACACACACACACACACACACACACACACACTCACACACACACACACACACACACCACACACGCACACCCCACATATGGACCCGCGCGAGTGAGCGCACGCACACTAATTTTTGTGCTCTTAATTCTATGAATACTTATTACCCTTATGTTGATTTAACTGTATCCATTTGTTAGAATGAAGTTATCACAGCAGAATGAAAGTGTCAGTACACCACACATCAGTACATAAACAAACCCAAACATTTTGTATCATTCTCCTTCACACTAAAACTATCAAACAATTGTCCATCGGTTATGTACACACAGATTTTGCATGGTGAGCGTGAGTCAAGAAAGAAAGGAAAGAAGAAGAAGAAGAAGAAGAAAAGACCGCCTTAAAAAAAATGGAAAAAAAGAAGGAAAAAAGAGAAGAAAAAAAAACCCGAAAGAAAAAGAAAGACAAGTAAAGGTGGTGAGGAAAAAAAAGTCTTCCTCCATACCCCGAAAGGGGCGAAAGGAATACATATTGTTCTATTGTTCATATGCTATTTTGGCTTGTTCATCTTGCTTTTCCTGTTGTTGCTTTAAACTCACCCTTCCTCCATGCCCCAAAAGGGGCGAAAAGAATAAAATGCTGTTCTTTTTTTAAAAAGAAGAAGAGAAAAAAAAAGAATGATGACCATTCTCAGTGTAACTATCTGATTTTTCACCAGACAGAACGTTCTTCGTTTATCGATGTTGCTGTTTTCTAGCTAAATTTTGTGACTCTCTCTCTCTCTCTCTCTCTCTCTCTCTCATCTTCACGGCGAACTCAAAAGGACGCAGTATAGCGTATCGTGGAAAATGTCCTTCAGAAGAGGGGCAGGAGAAGAGTCGAGGCACACAGACAATCTGTGACTCCAGAACAAACGGCAAGCCCCCCCCCCCCCCCCCTCCCCCATCACCCTCTTGTCTCATTTTTCCAGCCGCTCCAAGTTTACTTCACAATGACGAAAACACCGCAGCGCTCGACACCTTCAGAGACGGCAACGTAATTTCTGGTCCCGGTGAACGTAAACAAAGTCAGTCTACAGCCCCATCATTTGGTAACAGCCGACAGTGTCTTCTTCTTCTTCTTCTTCTTCTTCTTCCGTAAAGTCTCCACAATCAACATGCTGATTATCATGAGACAGTGAAACGGGGGATTTGCTTTAAAAAAAAAAAAAAAACAACAACAAAAAAAACCCAACCTATTCTGCTTCCTATTTCTTTAGCACGAGATTGCTCACTAGCCTACACACACACACTAAAAAAACCCCAAAAAACTCAAAACACAAAAAAAGGTAAAAGCTAAGTGCGGAGCTGCCAGCAGGCTACCACGGTCGCTTTTCATCCATTACCAGGACTAGCTGACCCCAGGTTGCAGCAGGCAACTCAGGCCCGCAACATCCTTCCACTCATCCATTCACACGACGAGACAGATGTACGAAGAAGTCTACTGAAGAAGCCTGTTGACCCGTGACACAAAATGTGTCGGGGTTTTGGCATCAACAGTATCATGGGGGAGGGAGTTCCAGTCCACAATTGTTCTTTGGGAGGAACGACATCAACCGGTAGTCGGTGTCTGCAGCTATCTGTGTGAACTGCTGATCGTGACTTCGTCGCTCTCTCTTCTTGGGAGGCTGGAGTTGTTCTTTCAACCTCGGGCAGCTGAGTAAGTTGTTCTTGATTTTATAGAACATGGAGAGCCTTGTTTTTTTTCCTTCTGTCCTCAAGGGACATCCATCCTAGAATGTCCAGTTTGGTGGTAACGCTGGCGGTACGTTGGTAACGGTTCAGCGCAAAGCGGCCTGCCCTACTCTGGATGTTTTCTATCTTCACCTTGTGCTGTTTCTCATAGGGGTCCCAGACGGATGCCGAATACTCCAGCAGAGGCCTAACACACGTTCTATAGGCTTTAGCCTTTATGCTAGGGGAGCTGATTTTCAAATTGCTTGCGAGAAACCCCAGGACCTGGTTGGCTTTGGTCCAGATGGAGTTGACATGATCGTCCCAATCCATCTTGTTCTGCAGTGTGACTCCAAGATATTTCGCAGAGTCGACAACTTCCAGGGTGGGGCCGTGGAGATGGTATTCACAACATGTAGTAGCCGTCGCTTTTGTGTGACAGGGAGGATGTTGCACTTTGTGGGGTGAAACTGTCCCAACTCTTCTCCCAAGCAGCGAGCTGTTGCAGGTCTTGCTGTAGTTGGGCTTGGTCCGGGGCAGAGCTGACCCTGTTGTGCACCGCAGTGTCATCTGCAAAGAGTCTGCTGTTTGTAGTCAGATTGTCAGGCAGGTCGTTGATGTAGGCCAGAAATAAGTATGGTCCCAGCACTGACCCCTGTGGCACCCGGATCTGACTGGTACAACCGATGAGCACGACCCATACACTACCACTGCCTGTCGTCTGCTCTGCAGGAAGCTCGCTATCCACCTGTTGGCATGACCTTGGACACCGTATGTATGGAGCTTATGAAGGAGAAGGCTATGGCTGACTTTGTCAAATGCCTTAGCAATACCACACATCACACATGCACACGATACGAACACACATCGCCTCCCCCCTCCCCCTCATCCAAGTACACACATCACTCACCTGTCTCATCTGGAATGCACGTAAGGAAAGGGGGAGGCGGATGAGCGAGTGGTGGGAGAGGGGTGGGGGTGGGGGTGGGGGTAAAAAGGGAACTGGTGAGAGAGGAGGATGTCAGGGGAGGGGGTGGAGGAGGTAGGGGGGAGGTGTCCAGAATCCTTCACTGCATCCCCTCCCCTTCTCACCCACCACCCACTCCCTCACACTCCCTGATATGCTCATGACTCAGGCCTCATTAACATCGTAATCCTGTGGAGTGTACCATGCTTTCGTTGGTGGTTTGTTAC
>CM031629.1:3143041-3150541 GCA_018398815.1 Conus ventricosus | reverse complement strand
TGCAGAGAGAGAGAGAGAGAGAGAGAGAGAGAGAGAGAGAGAGAGAGAGAGAGAGAGAATATTCTGATTAGTTTTAAAACTAAGTATGCACACGTGTATGCTTCCTGTTATATGTGTGCAGCTCACCACCTTATGATCCCTGTGTATACCAAAGAATGTGAACATATACACACGTCAGAAAATCGAAAAACTGTGTGTCACAGCTGCACAAAATGCTAAAACAGACAATTCAAACAAAGACTTAATCACAAATGGGGAAAGTAAAGTTAGCGGAGACGGGAGAGGAGAAGTAGTGATATGGGGGGTGGGGGGTGGGATGAGCAAGTTCACATGGGAAGGGGCCATGGAGAAGGGAGGTAAAGTGGAGTGGGGGGGGGGGGGGGGAGTTAGGAGTGTCAATGTCGTGATCCTTAGCGAAGGAAATGAGAATAGTGATAGAGGGGGGAAAAAGGGGGAGGGTTGGGCAGGTGGGAGGGAGGAGGGGGCGGTTGCGGGGGGGGGGGGGGGGGGGGGGGGGGGGGGGGGGGGGGGGGGGGGGGGGGGGGGGCGGGGGGGTGGGGTAGGCGGGAGTAGGTAGCCGATTACACTTAAAATATAAAAGATGCAGGTACATACACTTAAAAATATAAAAGATGCAGATACATACAACGCTCCCAGTGTGTGTGTGTGTGTGTGTGTGTGTGTGGTGTGTGTGTGTGTGTGTGTGTGTGTGCTGCACATTATGTATTGTGTGTGCGTATGTGTGGTGCGTGGCGTGTTGTACATGTACAGGTGTGTGCTGTGTATCAGTTGCGTGTTGTGTGTATGTGCATGTATGTGTATTAGTATTGGTGTGTGTGCGTGCGTGCATGCGTGAGCACAGGTGTGTGTGTGTGGTGGTGTGTGTGTGTGTGTGTGTGTGTGTGTGTGTGTGGTGCGTGTGCGTGTGCGTGCGTGCGTGCGCCCGCGTCCTGTGTGTGTGTGTGGTGCGTGTGCGCGCGCGTGCGTGCGTGCGCCCGCGTACGCGGACGCGCTTGTATGTGAGGTGTGTAATTTAGACACAGCCGGGGAGTGCGAACCTCGCGTGGCCCAGCGGTCGCCAGCCAGTAGTAGGCTGTTAGTGTTGCTGGTCGTGTATGGAAGATTAGCTGCAGCTTCCTTCTCCCTTGTGTAGGCCCCACCTGTTGGCTGTTATTGCTCATGCACGGACATGTGAAGCGGATTACTGTTACTGGAGGCGCTGTTACCCGTGTGCAAGAAACCTTGTGGTGTCTTTGTGCATAAATGAACAAACTGAACAGATTTAAGTAATTAGAAGAACAAAAGCAAAACAAAAACAAACAAACCTAAAAGAACAACAACAAAAAACCAACAACAACAACAACAAACCCAACAAAACTGAAAAGGTGAGGTGGAGGAGAGCTATAATCTTTCCACACCTGTCGCTAATCCAAAAAGCCTAAAACCTGAATTGACTTCACCGCACAAGATTGGAAGTTGACAGTAGGGAATATCCGCCCCCCCCCCCCCCCCCCCCCCCCCCCCCCCCCCCCCCCCCCCCCCCCCCGTGGTGCGCAGACGACAAGCACGACACCTGTGTACAACGGTGCAGCCACAATGGGCTGCCTTCAGCGTGTGATTGTTTTTCCTCCTGATATCAACTGTCATTGCAGTGGATGGTGAGTTTATTATTATCATCTCTCACCCACTAACTTTATATCAGTCGGGCTAGTGGTATGGTCACACTTCAGTTGAAGCTAGAAGAGAGATTATTTCTCTCACACACACCCACTTGTTTCTCTTGTGCTGTGGTTTTGACGCATTTCATGTGAAACTAGAGAGATATTCTTACTGATTTCTCACATACTCACTTTTTCTATTGTGCTGTTGTTTGGTCACATTTCATGTGAAACTAGAGAGAGATATTATTACTAATTTCTAACGCATACTGACTTTTTCTATTGTGCTGTTGTTTTGTCACATTTCATGTGAAACTATAGAGAGATATTATTGCTAATTTCTAACGCATACTGACTTTTTCTCTATTGAGCTGTGGTGTAGTCACATCTAATCTAAAACTAGTGTGATATTATGACTAATTTCTGTTTTATCAGTTCCTTTCATGACCGAGGTTGCTTTTGATTTAATTAACAGAACGTAGGCGATACTTTTGGTGATCATTGCGACTACTAAAATAAGGTCTGTTTCAGTCTGTATTTCTGGGAATTATGCAACACAGGTATCAACATTAACAACGTCTCTGTATTTCATCTTCACAATGCTGGATTCCCTGATTAACACACCCCCCCCCCCCCTTCTCCCCGTCACCCCCTTCACCTAAGGCTGAGAACAGATGTTTTGGATCCAACATATTTCCAAACACTGATTAGAACGTGATGATATTTTTTTATCTTCCGAATCTGTACATATGTCAGAGTTTTTATGTTAGTGGCTTTGGATGAACTGGAAAAGCGTTGACAAGCACCAGCCAGAAATATGCTGTCTTCAGTGTGCTGACAGTGTCTCCCTTGTTCAAAGAGCCTTACTTTTATCCGTTCCATTGCTTAAAAACGTACCACCCCCCCTCACCCTCACCATGTACTTCTCCGTCCTTCATTCCCTCACCCTCCCCATGTACTTCTCCCTCCTCCACCCCCTCACCCTCCCCATGTACTTCTCCTTCCTTCACCCCCTCACCCTCCCCATGTACTTCTCCCTCCTCCACCCCCTCACCCTCCCCATGTACTTCTCCCTCCTCCCCCCTCACCCTCCCCATGTACTTCTCTTTCCTCCACCCCCTCACCCTCCCCATGTACTTCTCCCTCCTCCACCCCCTCACCCTCCCCATGTACTTCTCCCTCCTCCACCCCCTCAATCCCCATGTACTTCTCCCTCCTCCACCCCTCACCCTCCCCATGTACTTCTCCCTCCTCACCCCCTCACCCTCCCCATGTACTTCTCCTTCCTCCACCCCCTCACCCTCCCCATGTACTTCTCCCTCCTCCACCCCCTCACCCTCCCCATGTACTTCTCCTTCCTCCACCCCCTCACCCTCCCCATGTACTTCTTCCTCTCTGCCCTTGCCTTAGATCCGCTCGGAATCCTTGGAAAAAAAAATAGAAAAAAGAAGGGGAGGAGGAGGAAGACAACGACGACGACGACGACGACGAAGAAGAAGAAGATGGAAAAGAAAGAAGAAGAAGGAAGAAGAAGAAGAAAAAGAAGAAGAAGGAGGAGGAGGAGGAGGAGGAGGAGGAGGAGGAGAAAAAGAAGATGGAGAAGAAAGAAGAAGAAAGAAGAAGAAGAAGAAGACAGAAGAAGAACAAGAAGAAAAGTGTCGGAATCTAGGACCTTTAGAGGTTCAGCCTAATGCTTTCCCGGTGAACTATTCCGGCTGACAATAAGCAGGGAGTTTTTTAATCTGCCTGAACGCCAAGCGAGGCGTAGTCCTGTATGAACAAGCAAAGAATCCCACAACCATTTTTGTTTCGCCATATGGTCGCATGCGACTGATGTGACTGTCTAGCATAATTATAAACGAGTCACAGTCAATCTGCCCACTTTGATCACGGGTCACCGTCTCAAATTCGGATACTAACTGCGTATTCATAAAAAAAATAACAAAAAAAAACAAAAACACCAATAGACGGGGGGGGGGGGGGGGGGGGGGGGGGGGGGGGGGGGGGCATGACACAGACTCACAGACATACAAAATGTGATTTATACATTTGGTACAGAAATAACTTTATTGACTGTTAAAAAAAAAAAAGAGAGAGAGAAAAAAAAGGAAGAAAAAAGTCACATTCCTGAATAATATTGGTACATTTTCTTTTCACTCGTTGGTTTTGGTGACCCAGTTTGAATTCACCCCTTCCCCCCCCCCCCCCCCCCATTCCGACCCAGTGGGAGGCCCCACCCCACCCCCCCCCTTCCATCCCCAATTGTTGATCAAATTGTTGTCGAGCGTTGCTGTATTAGGTCACGTTTCTGTTGACAGACAGGAAGACGGCCACCCGTACCCGGTCCACCGCGGTGAACACCACCACCACCACCATCACCACCACCACCATCCCCACCCCTCCTGTCGACCGCCGGGACTACAGGTGAATGAGCAAACAATGACACAATGCAATGGAACAATGATAGAATGTCTATTTTTTTCTGCAAAAAAAAGATGCAGTAAACAATGACACAATGGAACAATGATAGACTGTTTTCTTTTTTTTTTTCTGTAAAAAAATGCAGTGAACAATGACACAATGGAACAATGATAGAATGTCTATTTTTTTTCTGTAAAAAGATGCAGTAAACAATGACACAATGCAATGGAACAATGATAGAATGTCTATTTTTTTCTGCAAAAAAAAAGATGCAGTAAACAATGACACAATGCAATGGAACAATGATAGAATGTCTATTTTTTTCTGCAAAAAAAAGATGCAGTAAACAATGACACAATGCAATGGAACAATGATAGAATGTCTATTTTTTTCTGCAAAAAAAAAGATGCAGTAAACAATGACACAATGCAATGGAACAATGATAGAATGTCTATTTTTTTCTGCAAAAAAAAGATGCAGTAAACAATGACACAATGCAATGGAACAATGATAGAATGTCTATTTTTTTCTGCAAAAAAAAAGATGCAGTAAACAATGACACAATGCAATGGAACAATGATAGAATGTCTATTTTTTTCTGCAAAAAAAAAGATGCAGTAAAACAATGACACAATGCAATGGAACAATGATAGAATGTCTATTTTTTTCTGCAAAAAAAAAGATGCAGTAAACAATGACACAATGCAATGGAACAATGATAGAATGTCTATTTTTTTCTGCAAAAAAAAGATGCAGTAAACAATGACACAATGCAATGGAACAATGATAATGTCTATTTTTTTCTGCAAAAAAAAGATGCAGTAAACAATGACACAATGCAATGGAACAATGATAGAATGTCTATTTTTTTCTGCAAAAAAAAAGATGCAGTAAACAATGACACAATGCAATGGAACAATGATAGAATGTCTATTTTTTTCTGCAAAAAAAAAGATGCAGTAAACAATGACACAATGCAATGGAACAATGATAGAATGTCTATTTTTTTCTGCAAAAAAAAAGATGCAGTAAACAATGACACAATGGAACAATGATAGACTGTTTTCTTTTTTTTTTCTGTAAAAAAAATGCAGTGAACAATGACACAATGGAACAATGATAGAATGTCTATTTTTTTCTGCAAAAAAAAAGATGCAGTAAAACAGTGACACAATGGAACAATGATAGAATGTCGTTTTTACTGTAAAGAGATGGCAGTGATCAATGATACAATGGAACAATGATAGAATGTCTATTTTTTTTTCTGCAAAAAAAAAGATGCAGTAAACAATGACACAATGGAACAATGATAGACTGTTTTCTTTTTTTTTCTGTAAAAAAATGCAGTGAACAATGACACAATGGAACAATGATAGAATGTCTATTTTTTTCTGCAAAAAAAAGATGCAGTAAACAGTGACACAATGGAACAATGATAGAATGTCGTTTTTACTGTAAAGAGATGGCAGTGAACAATGATACAATGAAACAATGATAGAATGTCGTTCTTTTTTTCTGTAAAGAGATGGCAGTGAACAATGACACAATGGAACAATGATAGAATGTCGTTCTTTTTTCCTGTAAAGAGATGGCAATGAACAATGATACAATGAAACAATGATAGAATGTCGTTCTTTTTTCCTGTAAAGAGATGGCAGTGAACAATGATACAATGAAACAATGATAGAATGTCGTTCTTTTTTTCTGTAAAGAGATGGCAGTGAACAATGACACAATGGAACAATGATAGAATGTCGTTCTTTTTTTCCTGTAAAGAGATGGCAATGAACAATGATACAATGAAACAATGATAGAATGTCGTTCTTTTTTTCTGTAAAGAGATGGCAGTGAACAATGACACAATGGAACAATGATAGAATGTCGTTCTTTTTTTCTGTAGAATGTCGTTCTTTTTTCTGTGAAGAGATGGCAGTGAACAATGACACAATGGAACAATAAGAGAATGTCGTTTTTTTCTGTAAAGAGATGGCGGTAAGCAATGACACAATGAAACAATGATAGAATGTCGTTCTTTTTTCCTGTAAAGAGATGGCGCCAGTGAAGAAACCTAGCTCTGAAAAGGTGCTGTCAGAAAAAGAAAATCTAAACTTCATAGCACGAAGAAACCCCAAAAGATGAACATTTCTGATCGTCGGCCAGGATTTGTCTTTGTCACAGATATCCATTATCATCATAAAACAAAATCACGTGAGGATCACAAAACTCCAGATAAACGAGGATAGACAATCTACTGCACTGAAACATTTCATGTAAAAGAGTGATCATGAACACAGACACACACGCACGCACGCACGCACGCACGCACGCACGCACGCACGCACGCACGCACAGACACACACACACACATACACGAACACACACACACACACCGAACACACACACACACACACACACACACACACACACACACACACACACACACACACGTCGAACAACACACACACACACACACACACACACACACACACACACACACACACACACACACACACACATTCTTCTGGAATGCCAGAGATTGAGACCTATTTTACCGGCTATCTCCGAAAGTTCTCTTGACAGCATTCTTGAGAACTTCAGTTTGTTGTTTGGTTTTGCGAACTGTTTACTACGCAGTCCTATGGGACATTTGTTATAGTTTGTGTTATGATTCAAAATAGTTATTTAAAGTTGGCTTTTTCATACCTTTTTTTCTCTTCTTCTTCTATTTTTTTCTTCTTTATTGCATTGTAAAGATTCTAAAAGATGCGGTTTTTTTTTGGTATAAAGATAACCCACCCACCCACCTCCTCCTCATGCCCCCCCCCCTCTCCAAATCTTTTCCCTTTGTCTAATATCACTTAATGTGGAAAGACGTTAAAGACGTTAAAACAACAACGCGCACACGCACACGCACACGCACACCGCACACACAAACACACACGAACACGAACACACAAAACACACACGAACACGAACACACAAACACATACGAACACGAACACAGAAACACACACGAACACGAACACACGCACGAACGCGAACAGAAGCACGAACACACACACACACACACACACACACACACACACACACACACACACACACACACACACACACACACACACACACAGACGAACACACACACACACACACACACACACACACACACACACACACACACACACACACACATCCGCGCGTGCGCGCCCGCGAAGCACCCCCCCCCCCTCCGCGCGCGCGCATACACACACACACACACACACACACACACACACACACACACACACACACACAACACACACACACACACACTAACAAAACAAAGAAGCAAACAAATAAACGAACCTGCACGACCAAGTGAAATCAAGATATAACACAAACTGACTTTGATGATGGAATAACACCACATAAATTGGACGAAGCA
>CM031629.1:3135541-3138041 GCA_018398815.1 Conus ventricosus | reverse complement strand
CAAGTCAGTCACTGCCCAGGCTTTCTTGAATGTCAGCAGATACACAGGGTACGTCTGCCAGGTCCATGTCATCCAGTTCCACAAGCGCCGGCGAATTTGAACAACCGAAAAAAAACGGGAGCATCATTTGCAAGGAGTGGAGATGCAGCATCCAGTTGCCTGTCCTCTCTGCTCTCAAAAACTGTCTTAGTATGTCCACCATGGACATGTACTGAAGCCATAGCTTGGATGTACGACCCTTCAGCTGCGATTTGGTCATCGTTTAATTGATGTTCCACTACTTCTAGGTCACTGTCTATCATTGCATCTATCTGATCAGCAGCAATTTCTTGGTTCATGATTTTGTCAAAAACTTGCAATGCAGCATGCAGGTTTGGGTGCACTGGAGCACTTTGAACAGAGTGTTGTTCTACGGACAGGACAGGGTCTTCAGTGTGCTGGTGGTGTTCAGCATCTTCATGCTGCAAAATGGGATCTTCATCAGATGTCAGAGTTGCAGACACAGATGGGAAGCCTACAGTTTCTGTATCAATACTGTCTTCAGAAATGTCTGACATCAGATGTGGTCAAGGGAATGTTGAAGGCAGTGGACACAATCAGGGCATTGAGGACAGCGTCTACTAGAAAATGTCCCGAACAGCTCTGTGTACGGATTTGCCACTCAGCATATGGATGACAGAATTGCGAGCAAAAAACGACTTCCAGCACCTGTTCAAGCCCAGATCCTCCCATAAGCCTTCCCATTCAGCCGAGGAAACTCATTTGGCAGTGAAATCCTCCTAGACGAAGGACGACTGACTTCAGGGAGCTGTCAGCTGGCTCATTATCGACAATCATCATGGATTTCCACCACAACGGTTGATCAAAGGTTAGGACTGGTGTGCAGTTATACCATCTGGACAAGGAAGTGATGAAATGGAGGTTGAGTAGATGCAGCTCATGTTTGTTGGATCCAAGTCTATCATGGGCAATAACGTGAACATGCTCTGCCCAGGATAGGCTCCAGTTGTACAGATGGTCTGCATCATACCCGACCAGCCTGGACGTGGGCAGCGCAGAGGCCAGGACACTTTCCATAGCAGATCCAGTTTCTTCATCCGATCTTCAATAGCAAAGTCCCGCAAAACTTCATAAGTAAAGATACGTCAGTTGTAGAGGCATTGTAAAAAACGAACTGGCACTCTCCCCAGTGTTGAGATTCTGTCTGGAGTTTACATTTGTATCTCGACGAACTGCATTGCATTCTTTGATGCCTGGGGTCGCTGCGCTGATGATGCCCATGCCATGAAAGGTTCCAGATCCATCCAGAGTGCGTATCTGATGATCCACATTGTCGGCAGCAAACTGGATCCAGCTGGTTTGGGGGTCAACACCCACCAAGTCTGTTCCTTGCATCTACTGCAGCACACATTTCAAACAGTTTGACTTCGTTGTAGGATAAAGAAAATCCTAGCCTATGGAGCCGTCAACAATATGTCTGGAACCAGTTAGGTGGTGCATGGAGACTCCAAGTCCCAGCTGAAGTGGCAGGATGAGCACGTTTGGGCGCGCAGCTTGCATCAAAGCTTGACCAAGGGAAGCAATTTTCAATTCTGGATTCTTCTTTCCCTTCAGTAGTGTTCTTAAAAAAAACGCCAACTGATGATGGTAGCTGTTGTATGTTTTTTGATATGTCTGAAATTTCTGCTGTTGATGGATACTCTTCTTTGGAGGTGTCAATTTTCTTTATGTCAGACAAAAGAAGTTCCGCTGCTGTTTTGATAATCCTCAGTTTTTCTTTCTCGCTGTCTGTTTCTGTCTTTGATTTTGCAAACTGCTTCAGAATTTTTTCAGCAGCTGACCTGAACGTGACTACATTGGGCTTCCCTCTGATGCAGGTGATTACAATCTCGTCTCCAAAGGTAGTTTCTAGTTTTTGTCGCATGTGTTTTTCTGTGTATGCAGTTGTTTCTGAATCAAGGTACTCCTCCATTTTTTTGCACAGATCTGTGATGGTGATCTGTTCATTATCGAACTCTTTGAAGTATTCTGCTACTTGTGTGAATGCTTCTGTTCGTTTTGTGTCTGCTGGTCTGCCTTTGACAGCATGTATGGCCTCAGTGGAAGAAGAATATGCTTGGGGAATGCCTTTGGCTGTTCTGAAGTTGACACTGCACTGCTTATGGTACAAGGCATCTGCAGCAGGAAGATCATTCACAGCCTTAATTCTGCCCAAAACGTCCTCAGCCCATTTGTCACATGGACCCCGCCTGCAAACAATGTTGTTCTATTTTTGACTGGAAACTGAAGCTTCGGATTAGATAGACGGGTCACCTTTTCTCTGAGAGCTTTTAGCAGGCAGTCCACAGAAGAGACAGTCGGCAGTAAATGTCAAATTTCACCTTCTTGGACCTAAGAATTTGCTGATCTTCTGTACTGTTTTCTTCCAACTGTCTTTTCAAATCCTTTTTGATGACATTGACGTTGCAGTAATTTTGACGACAAGATTTATGGACAGTTT
>CM031629.1:3120541-3133041 GCA_018398815.1 Conus ventricosus | reverse complement strand
GTGTGTGTGTGTGTGTGCGTGTGTGTGTGTACGTGAATGTGTGTGTGTGTGTATGTGAATGTGTGTGTGTGTGTATGTGTGTGTGTGTGTACGTGAATGTGTGTGTGTGTTTCTCTCGTCGTCTTAATCTTTCTTTCTTTCTTTCTTTCTTTGGTGGTTGTTGTTGTTGTTCTTCTTCTTCTTCTTCTTCAACATCATCATCTTCTTCTTCTTCTTCTTCTTCATCTTCTTCTTTCAATATTTCTTTCATTCCCTTCTCGCCTTCTCCCTGTTGTCATTGCTGCTGAAAGCTGTTGTCCTCACTGGTGTACGACCTGACCCGGTTACTTTCCACCTTTGATCTCTAGACGCGACGAGGACGGTGTCTGGTGGACCAAGGACCGGTTTGAGAGGTCACCGACCATGTCCACCTATGTGGGGGCTTTCACCATCTGCGATTTCCCTCATCTGGAGAATACCACGGCCTCTGATCCCGGTGTCACGGTAATGGTATACACCTTTTCTTCTTGAGGGGGTGGGGGGAGGGTGGAGGAGAGGGAGGGAGGGGGGACGCTGGGCTGGCTGGATGGGGGAGGGGAGGCGGCTGTCTGCTCTTTCCGATGCTATGTCAGTGCATCATTCTACGTTCTTTTTGTCATTTTTTTTTCTCTTCTTTTCCGCGTACGCAGGCTGATACTCCTGCGAACACTCCCTGTATAGATAAGCAAAGGATCAATCCCATCTACCCAATAAAGTCAGTGGAGTTTTGTGTGTATGACTTTTTTTTTAACCCCGCCATTAAGGCATCCATACTCCAGTTTCGGGGAAGGTGTCATCCATACCAGCGGCCAGACTGGCCTTCTCTTCCGAAGTTAGTGATGGGATTTTACGGCCCGTCTCGGGAACATTGTAAAAACTCTTGTTATACGTGCGTTCGCACACAGAACCTCGGTTTATAGTCACATTCGAAGGACTATATGGGAAATGCAGTCAGAACCAATGTTAACTCCGAGGGAAAAATCCCCCTGTAACGAAACGGCCCGGCGAGATTCGAACCCGAGACCCCAGGATTACGAGTCCGGCGCTCTACCACTGGGCTATTCCGGCCCCTACTCCTACGTTCAAAATCCGTCCAAACCTGAAAGATTTTTACAATGTTCCCGAGAGGGCCGTAAACAAGTAACAGTCGTATGCCGTTTGCCCACAGGCCACTCGTTTTGCACCTTCTCTTATCTTTTAAAAGGTGAAAAAGCTCCGAGGTGAATTCCACGTCATCTTCCTCTCACAGTGAAACATAGTCTTTGAGAGTGTTGGGATTTGCAGGATTTGAGATATAACCATGTTACGGCAGACTCCATCAAAACCTTAGTCAGAGATGTCCCACCTGATGTGATTTTGAGTTTATGAAAGACATCAACGTTTTTAATCTGATCTAAGATTTTACGGCAGAAAGATTCAAACAAAATTTCCGGTGTTGGTTTTAGAAAGACTGTTGTAATGAGTTCTGTGCATGCTTTTTAAAATTATTTTTTATTTTTTACAGGATCTGTAACATAATTGGCGTATAACTTGGATATGCATGGAACTTACAATTTCTGGAACAGGGGTAGAAAATGTAATTGACGTAACCGTGTCCTCTGGGTAGCTGTATCCCTTATCTTGCCGTGTAACAACAGTAGTCGTGTATATCAGCTTGTAAAACGTTGGCATAACACATGAAATCTCGTGACGTAACCTTGGTTTACATGCGTAAGTGTGTTATTTAAATTGGATGCAACCTGGACGCTCGTATTTGAAAAAAAAACCCATTTCTGGTGATAAACTTGGTTTCCGATCGGTCTTCGAATTGATTTGACTTGGTTTTGAATTTTTGATTCTTGGCATTTTAACTTGCTCATAGTTCCTCGTGATCGGCTGGGCTCTAAACAAGATGGCTCGGCCGATCGTGTCACCTGTTTTGCTGTGATTATTGAGACAGTATTGCATTGTATTCTTTTGCATTACGTTGCGTTACTCTCGATTCCTGTGATACTGTGTTGGGTAGCATTGAGGAGAAAGCGTCCCCCTCCTCCTACTCCGTCTCCACCACCACCATCACCACCACCACCACCCTCCTCTCCTCCTTGTGTTCTTGCTGTTGTTCTTCTTCCTTGCTCTCCTCCTCCTCATTCTTTTCTGTTCCAGGCTAGTCTAGAACACCGAGGTAATTGTAGAGATTTCTGCATGCAGGAGTTGTTGTATTTTTGCAAGGTAGCCGTTCTCTGTCTTCGGAGATGATGTCTGAAAGCGACACCATTGCCTGTGTTTGTTTGTGTTTTTTTTCGAATTTTTTTTTTTTTTTAGTTGTCCATCCTTCATGGCGGCGTGCTCTTGTAAGATGGAAATATGAGTATTTAACGTGTTGGGATTTTTCTAACCGTAGGTCTTCACAAAGTCACATCCAAAATGGACTGAAGTTTGCACAGTTCTTGACTTCGAAGAGAAAATCACGTGTAAACGTGTTTAACACAGGAATGGAACCCGAGATTCCTGGCTCAGGAGAACAGAAATTAGAATGCTAACCCACCCAAACCACTTGACATGCCCTCTACGGTCAGGTGCTGTTAGGTTTACACCTGTGTCACTGTGGTTTACAGTACTGAACGTATGCACAATCCTTAGGTTTACACCTGTGTCACTGTGGTTTACAGTACTGAACGTATGCACAATCCTTAGGTTTACACCTGTGTCACTGTGGTTTACAGTACTGAACACATGCACGACTGTTAGGTTTACACCTGTGTCACTGTGGTTTACAGTACTGAATGTATGCACAATCCTTAGGTTTACACCTGTGTCACTGTGGTTTACAGTACTGAACACATGCACGACTGTTAGGTTTACACCTGTGTTCACTGTGGTTTACAGTACTGAATGTATGCACAATCCTTAGGTTTACACATGGGTCACTGTGGTTTACAGTACTGAATGTATGCACAATCCTTAGGTTTACACCTGTGTCACTGTGGTTTTACAGTACTGAACACATGCACGACTGTTAGGTTTACACCTGTGTCACTGTGGTTTACAGTACTGAATGTATGCACAATCCTTAGGTTTACACCTGTGTCACTGTGGTTTACAGTACTGAATGTATGCGCATCCCTTAGGTTTACACCTGTGTCATTGTGGTTTACAGTACAGAACACATGCACGACTGTTAGGTTTACACCTGTGTCACTGTGGTTTACAGTACTGAATGTATGCGCAACCCTTAGGTTTACACCTAGGTCATTGTGGTTTACAGTACACAACACATGCACGACTGTTAGGTTTACACATGGGTCATTGTGGTTTACAGTACAGAACGCATGCACGACTGTTAGGTTTACACATGGGTCATTGTGGTTTACAGTACAGAACGTATGCACGACTGTTAGGTTTACACATGGGTCATTGTGGTTTACAGTACAGAACGCATGCACGACTGCTAGGTTTACACATGGGTCATTGTGGTTTACAGTACTGAACGTATGCACGACTGTTTGCACATGGGTCATTGTGGTTTGCAGTACAGAACGTATGCACGACTGTTAGGTTTACACATGGGTCATTGTGGTTTACAGTACAGAACGTATGCACGACAGTTATGTTTACACATGGGTCATTGTGGTTTACAGTACAGAACGAATGCACGACTGTTGGGTTTACACATGGGTCATTGTGGTTTACAGTACAGAACGTATGCGCGACTGTTAGGTTTACACATGGGTCATTGTGGTTTAGAGTACAGAACGTATGCACGACTGTTAGGTTTACACATGGGTCATTGTGGTTTAGAGTACAGAACGTATGCACGATTGTTAGGTTTACACATGGGTCATTGTGGTTTACAGTACAGAACGTATGCACGACTGTTAGTTTTACACATGGTCATTGTGGTTTACAGTACAGAACGTATGCACGACTGTTAGGTTTACACATGGGTCATTGTGGTTTACAGTACAGAACGTATGCACGACCGAACGCTATTCAGTGGGCGAACAGGGCTCACCAGTACGGCCTGCAAATGCTTGACTGGTTTAACAGCCACTTCAAACCCAAGTATAGTCATGCTCTTTCCAAACTGGGTAAGTATGACGAGGATGAATCTGTAGCGCGCGCGTAAACTTTGTGTACGCTCAAACTCGCACGCACGCATATGCGCAAAAACAGGACCCTTAAGAAATTATTCGACCAAGACTGTGACATGTTAAAACGGGAAGTCAAACCTTTACAAAATTTATTTAATGAGCACTCACAAAAACGCGACAAGAGGGGAAAATACTTGCATATGAGGAAGATGTAAAACAATTAATCACGAAGAAAACAAACTCTGAAATATAAGCTAGCTGCCAACCTTAAAGAAACACATTTAAACAAAG
The DNA here is from genome assembly GCA_018398815.1 of Conus ventricosus. NCBI lineage: Eukaryota > Metazoa > Mollusca > Gastropoda > Neogastropoda > Conidae > Conus > Conus ventricosus. The sequence goes on along the minus strand of CM031629.1, from coordinate 3,128,659 downwards.
AAACAAAAATGTAGGATCTAGAAAACTTTAAAATGACTACAACAGTTCGCAGAGCCCAATCACACAAGCACGCGAACAGTCTAAACAACACAATGGATAAACCATTTACAGAAACTTTCCAACAAGAACAAGAGAGTAACAAAAAGTACCAAAAGAATTAAATGAATAACGATCACACGGATTCTTACCCAGATTTTCCGATTACACGTAGTGAAATATGGAATGCTTTAAACCACCGTGAAAGCAGAAAATCATAAGGTATTGACATGATTACAAATGCGGTCTTAAAAGCTAAGTCTCCCAGAAATTTTTTCCATTAAAAATGTTCCAAGCTATACTAAATTAGATGCATACCCTAAAGATCACAAACACGACGACATCTTAAACCCAAATTACTATAATGGGATAACAGTAAACAGTACACTGGGAAGTTTATTCTGCCAAATGATGAATAGAAGAATGTTAGATTATCTCGAAGATCATAAGCTTTTAGGTAAAAGAATAAGCTGGATTCAGAAAAAAAATCAAGAACAGTAGACCAAATATTTCTTCAGAAAAAAAGCGTCACTGATAGTCGTCGTGTCGACTTTCACAAAACCTTTGACAATATTTGGCACGACGGTCATTTAATAAACTGATACAGAATAGGGTCAAAGGTAACTGTGTTAGAATAAGCAGATCGATGTGCGATACTGCCAATACACGGGGAGCCGAGACAGCAGATGGAATACCTCCCTAGGAGACCAATACTCCATGGCGTTCTCCAGGGAAACACTTTAAGGCCCCGTACTGTTCAAAGTTTTCCTTAATTGCCTTCCAGCTTATTTACAGGACAACGATTCAGCTGATTTAACAACAAACAACGACACTCAACTTCCATGTCTGTTGCATGGCGATGACCTGGTGATCTTCTCTACCTCCAAAGTTGAACTACAACATTAGCTAAATAAAACCTTTTCAGGACTGCAGAGAACGGCTACGTTGTCAGGAAAAAAAACGTTATCAGTTTTACTGACACAGACCTTAAGTTACCCCGAGTATTATTTTACCACACTCAGAACCGGTAAGGAAACAAAGTTATATCAGTTTTACTAACAGAGATCCTAAATTACCTCTAGTTTGTGCTATAAACCCAACCCTCCACAGATGGCAAACCTGTATGAACTATTGCAGAATCATTTTCCACAGACGTGATAAGTTTACAAAAAATGCACACAAGCAAAAAGAGCACACTGCACGTGCTTTGCCGGTCAAGTTTTTAAACGTTCAGAGCCGAAACCGACATGAGGACTGATCTATATGACATGCTGACCATACCAGTATTATTCCATGGAGTTGAAGTATGTTCCCAGTATCCGATTGAGACTCGACAACTCACGTTTTTCGTTTATTTGAAATAACGAAAGTATTCCCCCATGAAAAAAAAATGCATGCAAATTTGTGTAATTATTTCCAACAGGTCTACTTTTAAAAGGCAAAATAATCTCCCACCATTAGTTGAACTTGGATGTTTCGTATCGACCTACGAGCAGCATGTTATGAATTGAGCTTTTGGTTTCACATTGCGTAAACATGCAAACCCCCCCCCCCCCCCCCCCCCCCCCCCACATGTCCGTAGATTGTTCAACAGGCACACCCACACATGTAATATTGTACTATACTGAGAGGCATAAATTCCTCACATCACGCACACAAGTTCCACGGGAAAAGTATGGTTTGTTACTCCTTTTATGACCCATTCCTCAGTTGGTGGGAGTGTGACCCACCTTTCCACAGCGACGTTTCTCGTGCAGCACGTGCCAACGAAACAGACATAGCGCCAGAAGCAAAAAGCCAAACTGGGCGACAACTCAGTTCAGAGTGAATATTGCGTCGCTTTCTTTTCACGTGATAAACACACAGGTTAACCCCATAAAATGCCGCAACCAGAATGATTTTATCACACTGCAAGAAATGCCACGGCTGGACAACAACCAGCGAAACCGCGCTGTTGAGATGCTGAGGGCCGGTTCATCTGTCCGACAGGTGGCAAGAGCCATGAACGCCCACCACACCACTATCTACCGCCTACAAGAGCGCTTGGCAGCCACCTGGTCAGTTTCTGACCGTCCTCGACCAGGCGCACCTCGAGTGACGACTCGGAGACAAGATCGAGCCATTCGCCTTTCCCACCTCAGGAACCGATTGCTGACTGCTACTGCCACCGCTAGAGCAACTTTGGGGGAGCGTGGGGGACCCATCAGTAGCCGCACCGTCAGACGACGCCTGTCACACGCAGGAATCAGGTGTCGCAGGCCCTACGTTGGCCCTGTATTGACTGACAGACACAGGCAGGCCCGGCGCCATTGGGCAGCAAATGGTGCGTTCCTGGGAAGACGCGCATGGAGGAATGTCATCTTCTCTGACGAGTCACGTTTTTGCATGAGCCACGCTGATGGGAGAATCAGAATTTACAGGAGACGAGGAGAACCGTATCATGACGATTGTGTTAGGCAGCTCGAACGGTTTGGCGGCCCTTCAGTGATGGTGTGGGGTGCCATCAACGTCAACTTTAGATCCCAGCTCGTGGTGATCGATGTCAACATCACGGCACAGCGTTACGTGAACCACGTTCTCCAACCTGTCCTGCTTCCACTCCTGGATCACCATGGTGGACGACGCAGATTTGTGTTCCAGCATGATAATGTTGCACCTCACAGTGTCTGGATGACCCGTCAGTTTCTGCAGCAGAACGGAGTGGAGGTGATGCCCTGGCCATCCCTGTCACCTGACATGAACTGCATCGAGCACCTTTGGGATGCGCTCGGCAGGAGAGTGGAGCAGCATCAGCCAAGGCCCTAGACGAGAGGTGAACTGATCACCGTTCTTCAGCATCACTGGGTCAACATCCAGCAGGTGCAGATTCGACGTCTCGTGCAGTCCTTGCCTCGGCGTCTAGCTGCCAATGGTGGATACACCAGATATTGACAAGAATCATCTCTTTTGAAAGATGGTTTATGCTGTGCAATAACCATGTTTGACAGTTGTTTATGAATTTGATTCAGGTCGGTTTTTTTTCTGTTCACACATGCCCTTTTCAGTCAAATTTTCTAACACAGATTTGGTTTGTTTAAGTTGTTACCAAGTTTCCAATTAATTAACTGACAAATGAGATTTCTATGCATGATTGCTTTATGTTTGTGCGGAATTTCTGCCTCTCAGTATATTAAGAAGTTGGGGGAAAGAAGTGTAGGCTAGGAACTCACACGCTTTCAGATCAATGATTTGATGAAGATGACAAAGAAGTAAACAACGGATGGTTGGGGGGAACAGGGGAGGAAAGAGAACGGAAAATAATGGATTTTATATTATATACTTTACACTATTTACTAGCAGTATATGATAATCATTGTAGTCCATCTTGAAAACATGACCATGCCAGTCGCGTGCCCCGAGACATTTCGTTCGTTAGATCGGACTCACCGCGGAGCCATTACTCATAATATGCTTACGCTCCCTAAGCATCAAATCAAGATATACCACATTCTATAGTCCTGTGGTATTCTCACCATTCTCACCACTAAGGGTTCAAAAACAGAATCCAACATCCACCCAAAACAGCCAGCGAAGGAAATAAGTTGCTGAAAAACTGAAATCATGATGTAAACAGTTTAAAATCTAGGGAAGAATCCTTGCGGTTTTCCTTGAGGATCCAGTTATGGAGACAAGGGAGGCCAAAAGGTGTCCAACAGAGTGGTCAGCTCTGCTGTTTAATAACCCAAAGATTGTCAGTCACGTGAGTGCTAACAGTAGCTAAAAATTGAGCAAAACAGCCTTCAACTTGGATATCCTAAGAGATGCAATCTACCACCGATTGCCCAAACAATAACATGTTCAACAGTTAGTAGTGTGGGAAAACCAAGTACAGGCTAACGATTTACTGTCTTTACATTGAATGACTTGGCAAAGATTTAAGAAGAAAAAAAGTGCGTGTTTGTGTGTGTGTGTGTGTGTGTGTGTGTGTGTTGTGTGTGTGTGTGTGTGTGTATGTGTGTGTGTGTGTGTGTTCGTTTTGTCAACGTCTTACAGACAACATCGCGGTGCCAGACTTCAACTTCGGTGGCATGGAGAACTGGGGTCTGACCACCTACATGGAGAAGATTCTGTACCAGCCCGGCGTCACTTCCGCCAGAGATGACTTCTGGTCTGCTTTGATCATCACGCACGAGATTGCTCACACGGTGAGGGGACAGACTGCTCACACGGTGAGGGGACAGACTGCTTACACGGTGAGGGGACAGATTGCTCACACGGTGAGGGGACAGATTGCTCACACGGTGAGGGGACAGATTGCTCACACGGTGAGGGGACAGACTGCTCACACGGTGAGGGGACAGACTGCTCACACGGTGAGGGGACAGACAGATTGCTCACACGGTGAGGGGACAGATTGCTCACACAGTGAGGGGACACGGTGAGGGGACAGACTGCTGACACGGTGAGGGGACAGATTGCTCACACAGTGAGGGGACACGGTGAGGGGATAGACTGCTCACACGGTGAGGGGAAGATTGCTCACACAGTGAGGGGACAGATTGCTCACATGGTGAGGGGACACGGTGAGGGGACAGATTGCTCACACGGTGAGGGGACAGATTGCTCACACGGTGAGGGGACAGATTGCTCACACGGTGAGGGGACAGACTGCTCACACGGTGAGGGGACAGACAGATTGCTCACACGGTGAGGGGACAGACTGCTCACACGGTGAGGGGACACGGTGAGGGGACAGACTGCTCACACGGTGAGGGGACAGATTGCTCACACAGTGAGGGGACACGGTGAGGGGACAGACTGCTCACACGGTGAGGGGACAGATTGCTCACACAGTGAGGGGACACGGTGAGGGGACAGACTGCTCACACGGTGAGGGGACAGATTGCTCACACAGTGAGGGGACAGATTGCTCACACGGTGAGGGGACACGGTGAGGGGACACGGTGAGGGGACAGATTGCTCACACGGTGAGGGGACAGATTGCTCACACGGTGAGGGGACAGATTGCTCACACGATGAGGGGACACGGTGAGGGGACAGACTGCTCACACGTTGAGGGGACAGATTGCTCACACGGTGAGGGGACAGATTGCTCACACGGTGAGGGGACAGATTGCTCACACGGTGAGGGGACAGACTGCTCACACGGTGAGGGGACACGGTGAGGGGACAGACTGCTCACACGGTGAGGGGACAGACTGCTCACACAGTGAGGGGACAGATTGCTCACACGGTGAGGGGACACGGTGAGGGACAGACGGAGCGGACGGGAGCACTGAGGGGTAGAGTGTGGAGGCCCCGAGGGAAATGTTGAGGAAGGGAGGGATGGGGAGGGGGGAGGAGCGGCGGAGGAGGGAAGTAGGGGGGGGGGGGAGGGGGCAGTCGCCGTGGCGAAGTACTTAGCGTCGCGGACTCCCGGATAGGGGTCACAGGTTCGATTCTCATCACAGCCATGTGGGGTTTTTTCTGCCCTGATTGACTCCTACCCAGATGATAATGATGATGATGTTGATATAATGATGATGATGGTGATGATGATGATGATGATGATGTTAATATAATCATGATGATGGTGATGATGATGATGATGATGACGACGACAACGGTGATGAAACGATGATGGTGGTTTTGATGATGATGATTATGATGATGATGATGATAAGATGATAGTGATGACGATGGTGATGATGATGATGATGATGATGGTGATGATGAAGATGACGACGTCAATTATGATAGATGGTGATGATGGGTGATGATGATGATGATGATGGTGACGGTAATGATGATGATGATGATGATGATGGTGATGATAATAACGACGACGATAATGATAAATGATAATGATGATGATATAATGCTGCTGCTGCTGCTGCTGATGTTGATGACGACAACGATGATATGATGATGGTGATGATGAATGAGATGATGAAATTATGGTGATGATAATGAAGGTGATGATGATGACGACGATGAGATGACGATGATGATGATGATGATGATGATGATGATGATGATGATGATGATGATAAATTATGACGATGGTGATGATACTGGCGGTGATAATTGTGATGATGATGATGATGATGATGATGATGAATTGCAGTGGTTTGGTAACTACGTATCTCCGTTATGGTGGAACTGGATGTGGACCAAAGAGGCCATCTGTTCCTGGTGGAAATCTTCGCCTTGCAGGGTCTTCCCCGACTGGAAAGTGGTGAGAGTCTTTTGGTGACTTTTTCCTTCACACTGTCTCACATCAGCATTTCACTTATCATGGTGAGAGTCTTTTGGTGACTTTTTCCTTCGCACTCTCTCACATCAGCATTTCACTTATCATGGTGAGAGTCTTTTGTGACTTTTTCCTTCACACTGTCCCACATCAGCATTTCACTTATCATGGTGAGGTCCTTTTGATGACGTTTCTTTCACACTATCTCACATCAGCATTTCACTTATCATGGTGAGAGTCTTTTGATGACGTTTCCTTCACACTATCTCACATCAGCATTTCACTTATCATGTGAGAGTCTTTTGGTGACTTTTTCCTTCACACTCTCTCACATCAGCATTTCACTTATCATGGTGAGAGTCCTTTTGGTGACTTTTTCCTTCACACTCTCTCACATCAGCATTTCACTTATCATGGTGAGAGTCTTTTGGTAACTTTTTCCTTCACACTATCTCACATCAGCATTTCACTTATCATGGTGAGAGTCTTTTGGTAACTTTTTCCTTCACACTGTCCCACATCAGCATTTCACTTATCATGGTGAAGTCTTTTGGTGACATTTCCTTCACACTATCTCACATCAGCATTTCACTTATGGTGAGAGTCTTTTGGTGACATTTCCTTCACACTATCTCACATCAGCATTTCGCTTATCATGGTGAGAGTCTTTTGGTGACTTTTTCCTTCACACTATCTCACATCAGCATTTCACTTATCATGTGAGGGTCTTTTGATGACGTTTCTTTCACACTATCTCACATCAGCATTTCACTTATCATGGTGAGAGTCTTTTGGTGACGTTTCCTTCACACTATCTCACATCAGTATTTACTTATCATGGTGAGAGTCTTTTGGTGACTTTTCCTTTCACACTATCTCACATCAGCATTTCACTTATTACTGATAATTTCTTTTTTCTGCTGTATAGTCTTTAATACTGTAAAAAGAAAACAAAAAGGGGTAAAAATATCCACGTGTTTAATACTACCTGCTGTATACGAGAAAATAACTTACGTATGCATCATGTGCATACATAACAAAAAAAGCAAAAAACCCCACCCCAAAACACCCAATCAAGAAGTTTTTTAAAAACACCTATCTGTATACGCGTTTGGAATAATTTCAATGAATCAAAATTTTACTTAAATATTTACCAGTTCTTTCGAAACGTCCCAGTAATGCGTATGCAAACGAAAACGTGTTTGGTGTCACTAACGCATCTAGCGCACAGTAACTGTCGTTAGGCACTGAATCAATGCTGAAACGGTTACAGAATATTAAAAAAAAAACCACCGAAATAATAAGCACCTGGTTCTGTGCATAATATGCAGTGTTTTCTTTGAACGAAACGAAGGAAATAAGCAGTATCTTACTTCCTAATATTGTTAGAGGGGCGCGCTTGCAAACACTCGGCCATGACTGCTCCCTATTATTCACCCGGCTCATCCGTTTTCTTCGGCTAGGCATGGAAATCATGGCGAGGCTTCCCTCTGCCTTTGTGTGTCCCTGAGCGTTATTTGCTGCGTGCATGGACCATATGACCTGAGAGGCGAGAGAGAGAGAGAGAGAGAGAGAGAGAGATGATGATGAATGATGATGAATAATCTTTATTTCCAAGGTAACAGATAAGCAAACACATGCTTTTTTTTCATCCGGCCCTCGCCCCACTAAGGGACTAACTAAGCATGACTACGACTACAAAGCATAACTAGCGACTAAAACTTGCAAAAATTATAACAAACTCACATATCTTCACAAATGCATTAAAAACTTGAAAATTGTACATCCCTTACATTTAAGGCATAGATGACTTTGAAGGGGAAAAAAGAAAAAAAGAAAAAAAAAAAGCA
>CM031629.1:3104235-3119541 GCA_018398815.1 Conus ventricosus | reverse complement strand
CATCAAAGAAAACCACCAGCTCTAAAATGAAAGGCAAAAGAGTTGAGTGGATTGAAGACAAGTCAATGTCCACAGGTCTAAAAACACGACGGCGATGATGAGAGAGATGGACAGCGGCAGCCTCATCACCACGCTGGGACCTGTCCTGAAAATGAACGTCTTGGAAGAGAAAGGGGGCGGGTCGGGTGGGGGGGTTTGAAGGGGATAACACACACGCCGATCCAGAAAAAAAAACTAGCCAAAATTATAAAAGCAGAGAATAATGAATCAGTCAACCAGTCATAGAACTAGCGAACCTTTCATGGCAATCCCCCTACACAAATTCTTCCCTCTAGCAAAACGGACCTTGAACATGACAGTTCATGCAGTGCGTGACAATGACAATAATATTGATGATGAATTAAATGAATACAGAAACTGAACATTACAGTAGATTCAAATCTGTCAGCGTCGGTATATGCTTCGCGCATTCTAACCATTCGACACGAGCGCATTCGAGCTAGTGTGTGTGTGTGTGTGTGTGTGTGTGTTGTGTGTGTGTGTGTGTGTGTGTGTGTGTGTGTGTGTGTGTGGGGAGCGAGTGTGTGCACCAACTGGTCAAACATCCGGGAAAGTGGGTTCTCTCTCTCTCTCTCTCTCTCTCTCCTCTCTCTCTCTCCTCTCTCTCTCTCTCTCTCTCTCTCTCTCTCTCTCTCTCTCTCTCTCTCTCTCCTCTCTCTCTCCACTCTCTCTCTCGTAAACCCACTATTTTCATAAACCCCGTTTTCTTTTCGCATAGATCCCGGCAAATTTTTACAATCGGAAACTTTTTCTTTACAGAAATCCAGACCTGGAAAATGGCCGATTTATAACACAAAAGTCAACGTTCAGAAGCAGATTACCGAAAGATTCTCTTTTGAAATGGCCACAGAGAAAATGGAAAAATAATCGTCGAAGAGCATTCTAGTTTCGCTAAAATGATGCGGATTAGTCTCGAAATGCCATGCTTAAACTTTGCATTCTTCAGATAAAATCACGGTGTTTTCACAAATGTATTTGAAAATTCGATAAAAACCCAGATCGAGGAAAGAACAGTGATGATGATACGCACGCACGCGCGTGCGTTCACCCACCCACCCACCCACACTTGTCTTTTTTTAAAAAAAGAAATGGTGGTTTAAAATGATGGTGACGACGATGATAAAGTATCGTTTTATAATGGAAATATTAAAACAAAACTAGATCAAATTTGAAAAAAAAATATGAAAGGAAAAATTTGACAGAAAAGTTTAAAAAAAAAAAAACCCAAAAAAAAAAAAAAAAAAAAAAAACAAAAACTTGGAAAGAACAAAAAAAAACGAGACTGAACGTGCTGTGCAAAGTCCAACCCACAAAAGAAACACCCTGAAAAAAATTAAACAAAAAAAAAGCACTTAAAAATCGAACGGTTATCATATTTTCCACACTGTAAATTTAGCACACCCCCCCCCCCCCCCCCCCCCTTCTCCCTCTTTTTTAAAAGGGGAGATTTCAATTTCCGCCTACCCGTCCCTCACTTCAAAATTAAAAGAATGCATGGTCAGTTTCTTTTTCGTTTTTTGGGGGGGGAAAACAAAAATCAAGGAAATAAAAACCCCTTCTTTAAATATATCCGTTTAAGAAAAACAAGACAAAAAAAAAAAAACCAGTTTCGATGTATTCTAAACAATGAGTTTTTAAAAAAAAAAAAAAAAAAATATGGGCCCAACATTCGATTCTAAGTAGAAAAGAAAATAAGGTAGCAGAAGACGGAAAGAACCCATAAAAGAAGATAAGTTATTCAGAAGAAAAAAAAAATTTTGTAAACAGCAACGGAATTTTCTTTGGAAATTTTGTCTTATCTGCGTTGCTGCGAGGAAACAAAATTAACAGAGGAATGATTCCCATAAATTTTTTTTTTTTAAAATTTCAAAATGGAGTGTGAGGCGGCGAACGAAGCAAGATCAGGAATAGATTTTTTAAAAACTTACCGCCAAATGACATTGAAAAAACAAAGCACAAGACAAGACACGATGTTTTAACCATTGGGGTTTTCATCAGGCGAAAAAATAAATCACTTTTAACTGTGGGACAGTAAAATACGAAAAAAAAAAGAAAGGGGAATGAAAAATGACTTATCCGTAATTCTTATGAAGGGGGAAATTAAATGGGGCCCAGGGGGATTATGGAGAGGCGGGGGGGGGGGGGGGGGGGGGGGGGGGGGGGGGGGGGGGGTTGCGTCAGGGGAGGTGGTGTGTGTGATATGATAGGGTTGTGTGTTATTTTTAGGATGGTATGATTCTTTGTGATGGTTGTGGAAATGGGGATAGTAATGAGGGGAAAAGGGGCCCCTCATTTTCCTTGACAACGGCCCCCAACCCAACAACACCCTCCCACCCACTTGGTAGACTCGCTGTTAGTCCTCACCCGAACACTTTCAATTAAAACAAGCACAATTCTCAAAAATTTGGGGTGTTGCCTGGGTCCCAAAATGGACCAGCCTATGCTTGCCTTTCAGGGACACTTGGAACACCCCCCCTACTCAACACTACAAGGCCCACCCCTGAACTGTAAAAAAAGGTATATCGATGATGGACTGGGACCAAATCTATGCCAAAACAAGACCCCCCAAAATTCTAATTTTTTTCCCCAGCCTTCCATCCATTATCGACTTACCCCCCATTTTCGTGGGTACTTCCTAGACATCACCATCTCCTAGAAGAAGGCCTATCAAACCTCCATTTTTACAAACCACCGCCCACAGGGCATACCTGTTTCTCTCCCCCCACAACCCACACATAAAGACAGATCCCATACTCAAAATTTTCCCCGGGTCCCGCGACTTGCCAGCGAGGAAGATTAAACAAGCACCCAAAAAATGTCACAATTCTTCCCCAAACCGCGGATCCCCCAGTTCATCATAATGCGACCCCGCCGACCATGCTGTACCCAAAAACTTGTTGGGACCCCCAGCATAAACCAAGACAGGCAGCCCCCAAACCCTACTCCTTCCACCGCACACCCCCCCCATCGTGGATTCAAACCCAAATTGGCACTTATACATAACACAAACCCGCCTTCCATACCCAAACCCTGATCTTTTCAAAGTGAAAAAAACCTCAAAGACTCCTCTTTTCACCCCATTTTGAACAGAACCACAGCTACCCACCAGGTACTCCCCTGCCCCAAAACCCACTGCAAAATCTCCCCCCTAAAAAAAACCCAGAACCTTTACGGGGCCCCCAAAAACTCCTTACAGTAAAACGACTTTTCTGTCGGCCCAAAAATTTTTTGCCATCCACTGCGCGGTGTGGCAAGATTACATAGGGGGGAAACGTCACGCACATTAAACACGCATCGTGAAATTGGTGATTCCGCCCCCACCCCCCCAAACCGCGCCCTACACTTCAACCACACCCACACAACTCGCCATGTCAAAGTTATGGCATCTGGCAGTCACAGGTGACGTTTTGAACGCAAAATCAAGACCCCATCTCATTCCAAAAAGGGGCCACTACCCCCCCAGGCTAATACCAACAAAAACCAAACCACTACCCCCCTCTTCCCCTTTGGGCAATATCCCCCAACACAACACATACACACACAATACACACACATTTTCTTAAAAAACACCACACCCCTCTTCATCATTTTCATCAGTTTTCAGCAACCCCCATTATCAAATTTTAAATTTTATTTGTTTCCTTCCCCTTAATCCCCCCCAACACCTTTCTTCCCCCCTTTTTTTTTTTTTTTTTTTTTTTTTTTTTTCCCATCATTTTATCCACCATTACCACAACCATCACAAAGTATATACATCCTAATAACTAGACAACAACCCTATCATTACACACACACAACCCCCCCTCCCCCCCCCCCCCCCCCCCCCCCCCCCCCCCCCCCCCCCCCCCCCCCCCCCCCCCTCTGTTTCCTCTCCCAAAACCCCCCCTGGCCCTGTCATTTCCGCCTTCATGAAGAATTCGGATAAGTCATTTTTCTTTCCCCCTTTTTTGTTTTTCGTTTTTGTATGTCCCATGTTAAATTTTGTTTATTTTTTCCCCTGATAAAGACCCAATTTTTGGGAAATGCTTCGTGTTTTGTCTTGTGCTTGTTTGTCAATGTCTTTGGGGTAAGTTCTAAAACTTATTCCTGATCTTTTTTTTTTTTGTAGTTTGTTCGTTTATGTTCCCTCCCTCTTTAAAAGAAAAAGAAAGAACATACAAAAAAATCAGAAAAAAGAAAAAAAAAGAGGGAGGAGAAAGAGAAAGACAGAGCACAAAAAGGAAGAAGAGCAAAACAGAATCGGAAGAAAAAGATGTTCGCTGATGGGGATTCCCCCCAAAGGGGGGGGGGGGGGCCCCCCAAACGAGTGTTTCATTTCAATTTTCTCCATTTCAAGCCCGAGATTAGACCGCCTGCCATATTGATCGCTCCCTCATCCCGGGGCCTCTGTTGACGAAGCTTCCTTCTTGTGCCCCCCGTGCCTTCTGGTGACCGCGGCCCATTGATGTGCAGCCTCCTTTCCCTCTGCTAACGAGATTTCCCCCCCCCTTTTGTCCCCCCCCCCCCCCCCCGGGAAGATTAGTTTCTGATCTGGGTAGCTGTCCCGGCAAATTCGGCTGAAACTCGCACCCCCCTGAAACAATATTGCCCCGGGAATCCCCAGGAGAAGGGGGTGGGGGCAAGAACAACCAGGCCGCCAGGGAAAGAAAGGGGTCCATGCACCGCCCCTGGCCGCACCTCGGGGGGGGGTACGAAGGGGGAAAGGGGGTTTTGAAAAGGTTCGTTTTCGGTTCACGGGGGAGCGTGCGGAGAAAGTCTAGGTCTCCCCTACGGAAAACATTTAGACAACATAGCAAAGGGATCAAAACCAAGGCCAGGAGGTGTGAAAGTTTTACAGCTGGCCGTTTAAAACATGTCGGAGTAGTAGGGGGGGGGAGGGGGGGGCCCAAAACACTGGGGGGGTTAGGGGGGGGGGAACATATGTTTTGGGGGAAAAAAAATTATGTGATTTTTGTCCCCCTTGACACCAAAAATTGATGATTACAAAAATACAAAGGTAGGGGGGGGGGGGGGGGGCATGTTTATGGGGGAAGGAAAAATCATGCTGATTTTTTCCTTCCCTGGGACCCAAAAAAAATATGCTGAGTTGTTTTCCCCTATTGAGCAGTAAAAGGGGCCACTCGGTGCGCACCCCCCTTCCCTCCACCCTTTTCCATCAAGGACCCCAAAAGTAGGCCCACACACAACACAATAATAATACAAATTTTTGGATGGAAAAGTACTAAGCTAAGTTAGGCCTTATACACGAAAGAGAGGGGGAGGGAGGGGAGGGGGAGAGAGGAGAGGAGAGAGAGGAGAGGAGAGAGAGAAGGGAGAGAGAGAGACGAGGGGAGAGGGGGGAGAGAAAAGGGGGAGAGAGAGAGAGGAGAGAGAGGGAAACGAGGCAGCAAAAAAGTCTAAAGAGTAACAGAGAGATATAAAGAGAGAGGCGCAGCAGACAGACAGAAGAAAGACAGAAGAGGGACAGAGGGACGCAGAGGGAGTATAACGTCTAAAGTAAACAGAGGATAAGACACAAGGACTAAGAGAAAAGAACGAAAAAAAAATAGAGACAGAAACACACACACACACACACACACACACACACACACAACACACACATAAAACCACACGCGCGCGCGCGCGGGGGGAGGGGAGAGGGGAGGAGAGAGGGGAGAAGAGAGAGAGAGAGAGGAGAGAGAGGAGAGAGGAGAGAGAGAGAGAGAGAGAGAGAGAGAAAAGGGCCAGTCTACCGTTTTTACCTTTCCCCACGTTCACGAGTCACAGCAATGTTTATAAATCATAAACCTTTTTGGGATCTAAGGAGTGACCTCATAGTTTAAAAAACCCCACAGCAATTTTTTCCAATTGTAACCCCTTTTCCGATCTTGTTTAGATGGTTGCAGAAAATCTAGGGAAAAAACCCCCCAGCCCTTGTTTGTCATCATCCAGGTGGGGGGAATGTCTCGGTAGAAGGTACCCAGTCATCACAGACTGCACAACGTGTATTCCGGGGTTTTTTGGAAAAGGTGTAGAGGAAAAGACCCCCCGTAGTAAAAGTACACTCAAACCCCCCCGTTCATGCCATCCCCAAAAAAAACTATCTCCAGCGCTGGAAAATTGGAAAGTTGATCGTTCAAATTTAATTTTTTGTTTTTGAAGTGCCCATTTGCATTCTATGTCGTCGCAAAGGGGTTTATGGGGCTTTTTTAACTTTATTGATAAAGTAGTCTTTCTTTGGCAAAAAAATCCATTTGTTTTCAAATAATACCAAATGGAATCTTCAGCAAGACCCCATGGAACTCTTGTGAGTCGTTTTAAAAGATATTGTGTTAACCCCAACAGTTTCCACTCATCGCTCCAGATATTAAAAAGGGGAAAATAAAAAATGAAGGAAGGAGGGAAAAAAATAAACAGGGGGGGAGGAAAAAAGTTTGTGGAAAAATTTAAACTTCTTAATGAAGAGGAGCTCTCAAATGACCATTCTTGGTGGGTTAATAATACTTAACTTTTACTCTGAAAAATTGCCCCAAAAAAAAATTTAGGTCTGAAATTGTTTTCAAAATGTAGGGGTCGGTAACCCCAATTTGCTGCCCTGACGTAACCCCCACCTAGATGTTGGACACCCCTCGCAGAGTGTTTCGCAAAGGAATGCGGTCGGGCGGGTTTTCGGGACAGAAATTTTCGATTTTTTTTTTTTTCCTGGGGGAAAAAAATTTTCTCTCCGGGGGTTCCCGTAATCACACAAAAAGTTCTGGGTCGTCGCTAATACCGAGGGTGTGACTAGCCTAAAGTTTTCCTTGGGGCTTTCTCCTTTAAAAAGGGAAAAAATCTACCCGGTCGTATGGCAGTATTGACTGCGTTCCCTGAGAAATTTAACGCAGTATCGGGTCTTCCCCTCTCTGTAGAATGGGAAATGCCCAAAAGACGCCCGCCTCCTCAGCCAGACCCCAGGAAAAAGGGGTTCAGTTCGTCTTATAAGATCCCATGTCGTAATAAACCCGTCACGCCGTGTTTAGAACAAATGGGCGAGACAAGGGTTAGGGGGAAAGCTTTTTCAATTCTCGCCTGCGCCTTCTGCCCCCCGAATACAGAAAAAAATCAAATTTTTGGTTTCACCATTCAGTGTTATGTATTCAAGGGGCCCCGATCCTTTTTTTGGGGAACAACGGTCCGCCGCACTTTTTAGAGTTCTTGGTTTTGGGCAGTCAAAAGGAGCGGCTGTGTATGTTGCAAGAGATTGTCAAAAAATCATCGTTGGGACCATAAAATCATCCCCGGTCTTGGCCCAAATGTATTTGGTCAATAAAAATTAAACGCGGGGAAAAAAATCCCCTTGGGCAAGTGTAAAATTTTTTTTCCTTTTACAACGTTTTCACGCTCTCTCCACTTATTTTTTATTTTCAAACATCTTTCCTAAAAACACCACACACACAGACCAAGGATCCCCTTTTTAAAGGATCAAAGGATTTCATGTTGCTTTGCCAGTTGGGGGTCTCGAAAGCGACTGATGCTTTCGGGTTTCTTTCGCCCCTTCAATCAAAATCACGGGTGAAACCGGGGGGGAGGGGGGGGGGGGGGAGGGACCCCAGGGGGTTGCTTTGGGCAGTGGACAGGTCAAGGGGCAGGTCCTTTTTTTTGGGACGGGGTGGGGGGGGGGGCTTTTTCCCCTAAGTTTCTGTACTTTTAGGGTATGTTTGGGCATTTGGAAGCAGCTTTTTTCCTTTTTTACCGGCGTCCACAAACCCCCTTGCAAATGAAACGTTAGAGAATGAATACAGAAAATTCATAAACACATGTTGCCGGGGCATTTTTTTTCATTAAAAAATATTTGTGTTTACCAGATTACCCGTCTTAAAGTTGATTCTCCCCCTTTTTCCCTTATACGGCCATCAAGGTACAAGCCAAATGTTCCAAGCAGACAGATTAAGTCAAAAGAAAAGGGGTACTTGGGCACTTCATTGGTACAAAGTTTAGGTCCGGGGGGGGTACAATGGGCGTGAAAAGTGACGTCAAACTAAGGGACGTATTTTAAGACTGTGATTTCTTCGGTGAAAAAACCCACCCCCAAAAAAATGCAAATCTTTGGGGGGGAGTTGTTCTTTGATCAATCAAAGTTTCCCTTAAAACGCTGGCTCAAAAATTTTTGGTAGGCCCAAAATGCTTCATGGATTTTTATATATAGTGTTGTTGTGCAAAATCGTCACTGTGGGGTGTGGCCCCGGCATCCCCGTCACGGACTGTTGGCGGAACATTGTTCACATGCCCACTGAAATGACGTTGAAAAAGGGCCAGTTTGGTAAAAAGGTCGGAAAATGGACGTGCTCGAATTTTTTCCAAAACGTTAAAAAAAAAAAAAAAAAAAAGAAGATGGAAATCAGGTTGACCGTGGTAATTTCAGGTTCCTGAAAATCTAAGTTACGTTCTGGTTTTGACCAGTCGGAAAATGGTTTCTCTGGCAAAAACCTTTTCCTTAAAAAACAAACAAAAAAAAAAAACTATGACACGATTTGTCAGTTATCAACAAAAAGTTTGCTTTTTTGTTGTTGTTGTTGTTGTTGTTGCTTAAATGAACAAAGTTTTTGGGGGTTGTTCGTTTTCCTTCAGTCAAAATTTTGATCAAGTGACTTAAGCCCACGACAATTTTGTTGGTCAGATTAAGAAGCTTTATAAAAAATTAATGATTGAAAATGGTTTTTTATCAAAAAAAAAAATAAATAAAAAGAAAATAAGAACATTTCGATCATTTTGATGACATAAAGTGAAGGCTGGGGGTGACTTGTGTCTTTCTTGATGATGTGTGTTTTTTTGCTCCCAAAGCCCTATGGTGGGGTGGGGTGTGGGGGTGTGTGTTTGTGTGTGTTGTGTTGTGTGGTTGTGTTGTGTGTGTGTTTTGTGTGTGGGTGGTGCGTGGTGCGTGCGTGCGTGGTGCGTGCGGGTGTGTGGGTGCGCGAGTGTGTATGTTTAAATCCCTGCGTTTCGTCTTACCCATGTGACGAATAGGGGAAGAGGGGGGTGGAAAGGTGAGGTGAAGGGGTTGAAAGCCAAAGAGCTCTAAAAGACCTCACTGTGTTCTGTATTGCAGGGTTCAAAAATCCTGATTTTTCAACTTGTGCTGAAGGTAAAACATGGCAGTCCTGGTAATTTTTAAAAATTCACTGAAAGGGCAAAAAAGCTGAAAATGTAGTTATTTCTATGTGATGTGGGTTTTTTTTCCCGGTTTTTAATAGGAGAGAAGGGGACGACAGACAGACAGAGTGGTGAAGGCCCTCTTTCATTTATGAAAGTTCATGTAACCATAACGACGGAAATAACCTAATCATTACATTAGGCAACATGCGCATGAACCAAAAGAAGTTGTTTGTTTTCTTAATGAGCGCATTAGGCAGATCGTTTTCGAGGAATATCAGGCGGGCTGCCATCACTATGCGCAACATTTTTCGTAAGATCAGATCCCTTCAATCACACACAGGCACATGGAGCAATCACGCTTTTGAATCTATGAGCAAGTGGTGCATTTCCACATCAAAATCCTTTATTTGTCATTTCATGATTTCAAAACGAAAAAGAACCAATATAGCATATCAATTTACCAATTACAGGTTACTAGTGGCGAATCCATCAAGTAAGATAAAAAGTTACATGTGCACACACACACAAACCGCCCACACCACATACACACGCACATATGCATGCGCACACACCCACACACATGCAAGCTGGGTACAGGGTTGGCCTACTGCAGTATAATATTCCTACATGGCCTAGCAGATATACAAAAGCAAATCTGCTTCTCGCACGTGCAAAAACGTTTACTCGTATACGTCCAGGGCTGGGGAGTTAACGTTCACCAACTCCCCAACAGTATTGGAAATCACGCAAATCATGCAAAAAAAAGTTTTCGGTGTCAGTCGCTCCTTGGCGCAGAGTCTGCACACTGAATGGAGACTCTGATAAGCACAAAACTGCACACGCGCACTTCGCGTGTGAATCTGACACGCAAGAGAGAGCGGGGCACTGATCGACATCAGGTGGCCATCTCACACTACGAGTCAAGACAGGACTGCTTTAGCTTTGCGCTGTGGCTGCTGATTGTTGCAGCCAGACAAGTGGGGGGTATCTGAGCAACAGGTCAGTTTGAGTGGGCAACCTTTCCGGGCTATGTCGAACTTCCCAGAATGGCAGCCCAGCGGGCTCATTTTGGGCTGGTGGCTGGCTGGCGGCTAAGTCTCAGCCCGTATGCATCACATGTTTTTTATATATATATATATATATATATATAATATATATTATATATATATAATATATATATATAATAATATATTTTATATTTATAAGCATGCAGTACAATCACATTGCATCTCTCATACATGCATGTCTAGTCTACATCACTCCACCTGCTACCACCAACCCATACATATTGTTCAGAACGCTTTTCACAACGTAACCCACACACATACACACGCTCGCGCACGCACGCACACACACCGCACACACAACCACACTACCACGGGATGAACACACATCATATACTTCCTCCTCGGCACCGTCTCTTTCTCTCTCATATATTGCCTTGTATCTAGCACATATAATTGTATTCCCCACTACTTTCTGCATGAAGGGGGAAAAAAAAAGAAAAACAAAAAGAAAAAAAAGATCAAGCCTGACTTGGCGTAAACCCCCACTAGTTTAAAGCTGTTTAACATTCAGAGCAAGATATACTTAATATTGCATAAACACTGGATAGATGCGAGTCCCGTGCTTAAACGCAAGCGTATTTCTGACAAACATAATGAATGTAAGTGCCTCCATGGCATGAGATGATTAGGAAATGAACGTTGGAGAGCACACACACTCGTGTGTGTGTGTGTGTGTGTGTGTGTTGTGTGTGTGTGTGTGTGTGTGTGTGTGTGTGTGTGTGTGTGTGTGTGTAGGTGTGTGCGCACGTGCACGTATGTGTGTGTAAGTATGTACATGTGTGTATGTGTATGTGTGTGTGTGTGTGTGTGTGTGTGTGTGTGTGTATGCACATATCCATGTGTGTGTTAAGTGTGTACATGTGTGTGCATGTGCATGCGTCCATGCATGCGAGCGTGTGTGTGCGTGTGTGTGTGTGATGTGTTAATGTGTGTTCCTGTGTTTTGAGTGTTTATGTATATGTCTGTGTGAGAGAGAGAGAGAGAGAGAGAGAGGGAGAGAGAGAGAGAGAGGAAGAGCGAGTGACTGTGAGAGAGAGAGAGAGAGAGAGAGAGAGAGAGGAGAGAGAGAGAGAGAGAGTGTGTGTGTGTGTGTGTGTGTGTGTGTGTGTGTGTGTGGTGTGTGCGTACGTGCGTGCGTGCGTGCGTGCGTGCGTGTGTGTGAAAGAGAGACGGAAAGACAGTGAGTGTAAGCATTTTTATCCCTGCGATAAGATGAGTACAATTACCTGCTAGCATATCATTATGTTCACAGCGACACAAAACTCAGGCATAAACAAGTTTTAACAAGGCTGAAATTACACGGCCAATACTGTATCATGGGGCACAAAAATTCAGCAAAAGTCATTCATAAACAGTTTTCGATGGGGGAGAAATAAAACAATCAAAACTAAAATCCAAAGAAGATTTAAAGTTACAGAAGAAAAAGAAACAGCTTTATCTTTTCTTTAAAAAATGAAACACCTATAACAGACAGGACAGAGAGGAAAAAAACCAAACAAGAGTGGCACTGACAGAGACCAAGACAAAGGCAAGAAAAGACTGATAACAAAGACAATCAGGCTGGCAGTAACATGCCTGAAAGAAACAAATTCACAGTCAGAGGTAGGGGTGGGGTGGGGGAGAACGAGGAGAGGAGCAGGGAGGGGAAAGGGGTGGGGGTGCAGACCATTGCAAGCACACACAACCGAAAATCTACCCGGGAAGCCGTACACAAGTCGTCATTTCAAGATGCCGCGCCATCGACGCGTCCGTTTTGATGTGGGAAGTCATGTGTGACGGCCATGACGGTCGTCGTCTGGCCCGCCGCGTTCTGCTTGCGCACGTCGAACACCTGCTGGATGGAATTCTTGAAACAGGTGAAGTTGTAGTCTATCAGACCTGCAAGAGGAAACAGGTGAAGTTGTAGTCCATCAGACCTGTAAGAGGCATTGAAGCAATTCAAGACCTCAACTGAAGTGAAAAAGGTGAAGTTGTGGTCTATTAGACCTGCAGAAGGCATCATATTAATTCACGACCTCAACTGAAGTGAAACAGGTGAAGTTGTCGTCTATCAGACCTCAAAGAGGCATCGTATCAATTAAAAACCTCAACTGAAGTGGAGTCCCAGCTTTCCTGCCATTAGCTGGATCTGAACAAAATCTAAACAGGCAGAAAATAACACAGCAAAAATGTATGGGCTGGAAAAGGACGGACTAGCAGGTATGGCAGATCAGTCATTTAAAAGGCATTTTGACATATCATTTTATAGACAAAAAAAAAATCATTGAGCCACCTCCAATTCACCGGTATGCTGCCCAGGGGTCCCTTGAGCTGTCCGACTACCCCTCAGCCTGGCACCATGTCTTGGAACCCGTCACAGCCTTCTTCCACTCTGTTATTTCCCTGCGCTACCCTGCCTCCTCTTTGAGGGATCACTGCGGTTTTATCTGTCTCACTGTGAGCGATACGCAGAAACACACACCTTGGTGAGAACATCCCAACGCAGTTCATGTTAATGTATGGCCCAACTGACTGTGGGATGGGAAAGTAAGGTGGAGGGGAGGGGGGGGGGGGGGGGGGGGGGGGCATACGAGGGCCACCCCATAAGTTCTTGGATGCGCAGAAACCACTGACATTATAATTTCAATTTTTATATCATCATCACAAGCGATTTTATAATAGCTATGACGACAAAAATGATAAAAAATCGTCGGAGCCAAATTTGTTCTAGACAGCAAAATGGATGGCAAGAGGGACGGTTTTCAAAGTGTTGCAGAGAGCTTGTCTTGGAGAGATTTTCGTGCCATGATTTATTATGACTATCTTCAAAGGAAGTCTTTCAAGGAAAGTTTTATAAGTTTCACAAACTGTTTTGGCGACAAGGCTCCATCATTATCCACAGTCCATAGGTGGTTCAAAGAATTTCAGTTTGGTACAATGTCGTTGGAAGATCGTGACCGTTGTGGACGTCCAGTTTCAGTTACTACCGATGGGAACGTGAGCACAGTGAAGGCTATGATCACAGAAAATCCTCGAATCACGGAGGATGAACTCAAGGATACTCTAAACCTTTCATCAGGAAGCTTAGACCGCATTCTTCGGCACAATCTCTGTACGGAAGCGTTGCACCCGTTGGGTGCCCCACCAGCTGACTGGGGAGCAGATGAGGGCTGGGTTAAATGGTGCCAGTTTATGCTGCAAAAATTTGACGGAGGAAAATCAGATAGGGTCTCCAATATCGTCACAGGTGACGAAACCTATGTTTACCAGTATAACCCGAAACAAAGCAGCAGTCGTCACTTTGGCTGTTTCCAGGGGAAACCCCACCTGTGAAATTTAAGAGATCAAGAAGCTGCACAAAGCAAATGATTGCAGTTTTCTTCACAAGATCCGGCCATGTGACTACTGTACCGCTTCTGGAAAGAAAGACAGTGAACGCTGAATGGTACATCAACACCTGCCTGCCAAAAGTGTTTGAGGCTTGGAGTGCACGGCGACCACAGACCGGTATCCGCCACCTACTCCTCCACCACGACAACGCCAACGCCCACACGGCATCTGCAACTTTAGACTTCTTGCAAGAGAACAGCGTGCAGCTTGTCACTCATCCTTCGTATTCTCCTGACCTAGCCCCTTGTGACTTCTTTTTGTTCCCTCGTTTGAAAAAACAACTGAAAGGAAAGCCGTTTGAGAGCCCTGAAGATGCCCGAGCGTTTGCCGAGGGCTCGATTTCTGGTATACCTAAGTCGGAGTGGGCTGGGGGATGGATTCGTGGTTTAGAAGGATGGAAAAAAAGCATACACGCTGATGGAGGATACTTTGAAAAGATGGGCTAGGTAAGAAATGCCAGTGTACTTCCATCTTTTCCCATCCGAGAAGTTATGGGGTGGCCCTCGTATCAGATCTATTTGGTGAGCACTGTCACACACATAAATGCACAACAAACAAAGCCCCGATCTCCGAACGTTTCCTCTAGTGTCTGACCGTACCTTGTCGTTCAAAACTGTCTTCTCTCAGTATGCAGACGAGCGCCAGGTGCCGGTTGACCTCTCGCATGTAGAGGACGTTGTTGGTGTTCAGCTTGATGATGGACGAGGAGTTGCCGTCAAACGCCACGTCGTCCTTCCCTCTGTACATCAAAAACATGACATCAGGTCATATTCCTTGCT
Organism: Conus ventricosus; assembly: GCA_018398815.1. Taxonomy (NCBI): domain Eukaryota; kingdom Metazoa; phylum Mollusca; class Gastropoda; order Neogastropoda; family Conidae; genus Conus; species Conus ventricosus. The sequence goes on along the minus strand of CM031629.1, from coordinate 3,105,155 downwards.
TCATGCACGACACTTTTCAGTGCACTTCAAGCTTACTTTTAAGCAACTTATGGTACACTTACCCTGTAAATTCGCTTCTATGCAACTCTTGGTAGCACTCACGCTGTATTTTACACAGTGTGACCTCTGGCACACTTGCACTATGACAGGACTCTGTTAGTAAGCCTAACTATACACTTCTCTGACTCCAAAAAAAAACCGAAAGGAAGTTACAAATAAAATCTTACTTAAGAAGTTCACAGGATGAACTGGCTAACATAACATCGTCTTGGTCTATCAACATATGATTACGCTTTGTTGACAAGGCATCTTCCGGTTTGGTATTATACTGTCTGTGAATTTCATCTGAAAAGTTGAGTTCCACTTCCTGTTTTACATATCTTGACAGGGAGACAGGAAAGTAAGTTGGCAGTTTCCAGTTCAACAATTTCTATCCACCTTTTTCCTAGCAAACAGTTTTTCCTACAGCACTATCCATACAAATTGAGCCAAATTTCAATTATCTTTCCTCCAGGATATGTGCAAGAATGCACCAGCAAAATATTTTTCCAGTGAATGCTCTGATCAGATTGCAATGTTCCAACAGCAAACCGAATATCAGTTAATGGTACTGTCAGAATGCGACTTTCTTATACCCAAGTTCTGATGTTTGTTTTTGTCTGTGGTCTTCATTTTGCAGCCAAAAATGAAGTCTCTTCAAGTCCTGATCTTTATCTTGCAGGCTTGTGAGCCCTTTTTCAGCACACTGTTTTTCTTGTTCAGCACCTTAAACAAATTCCATGCCTCCCTATATCCCTCTCCTCCACCTCTCCCCATGCACGCTCACATCCTGCCCAGTTCTCCAAATTCCAGACAAAACCTGATTTTCCCAACTGTTTCGTGACTGGAAAAGCTCCTTTTTTTCCCCCGCAACTTTTTCA
>CM031629.1:3084289-3104135 GCA_018398815.1 Conus ventricosus | reverse complement strand
TTATTAAGAACAACAAATCCACAACACGATATCTCACGTGAAGGAAGCATTCTACTGCGGTAGGGACAATAATTTTCATTTGAGCCTTGTGATAAAATGGAACAAACACGAAAATAAATAAGGATAAACCAGTTTTCACGTCAGTTGGGGATACACTGCACACCATTTGTTATGGGAGCTTTTTCTATTTCTTTTTTTTAAAAATGTGTTTGTTTGCTCGTTTCTTTGTCTTTGTTTGTCTGTCTTTGTTTTTGTTTGTTTGTCTTTGTTTGTTTGTCTTTGTTTGTTTGTCTTTGTTTGTTTGTCTTTGTTTTTGTTTGTTTGTCTTTGTTTGTTTGTCTTTGTTTGTTTGTCTTTGTTTGTTTGTCTTTGTCTTTGTTTTGTTTGTCTTTGTTTGTTTGTCTTTGTTTGTTGTCTTTGTTTTGTTTTTTGGTTTGTTTGTTTTTAACCCTGTTAGTGAAAACAAAAAGCAGAAAGATGCACAGAATACACCCCAAGTGTTAGGATCACAGACACCTTCTGTGTCAAGGACGTACAGGTCTTGCCCCTCACATTCGCTCAGCTCATGAACAGGAATACTTAACAAGTAGGATAACTCTTGCTCCCATTCATAAGAGAAAAATACGCCCATAACACGCTAGACGACTCAATGTCGTTTTAAGCAGCATTCGATTCGAGTTACGGGGTATGTATTCCTTTCATGCCGGGGAGCAAGAGTTACTGCTCATTATCAGACTTCCTTTCATGAACAGGAGTTGTTTGTTAACAGAACTGGCAGCTGTTCTTTAATCTCTTCTCTGCGCCGGGAGAAAATTCAATTCACAATCACCGAAAGGCCAGACTGACTTAGAGATTTGAACCCACGACCGCCAGCTCTGCGAGGAAAACGCTCTGGTGTCCATCTGACTGGCTAACGTCAGTAACGGAGAAGGAGATTGTAAAGAAGGAGATTCCGTGTGTGAACTCATGCTATAAACAGTGGAAGAAAAAATAAATGAATCGCAGTAGATCCTATGTCACATCTTTTTTCTTCGCAGAACGAAAGAGTATGCAGTACAGATAATGATAGTTAAGGTAATGTTGTTTACAGCTCAGTCGACCGCAAAGGGCCATATCTAGGCTGCCACTGCGTCGACGTCGCTCACAAGTAACAAAACAAACCACACAAAAACTCATTCACACAACCGTTAAGAGTATGCAGTCAGTAGTGGATAAGTGACACGAACAAAACTCCATCACCTGATGTTATATTCAGACATCATCACCGAAAACAGAATCGGTCTGCGTTTATAGACAGTGGGAGTGCAAGAAAGAAATAAGAAAGAAACGAATAAAAAGTCTCTATATAATAATTATGCCAAAAAAAAAAAAAAACTCATCAAAAATGAAATCAAGAGTGCGAGCGAGCCATGAAGCAAAAAAAGAGGCTGAAGGTGTAGATTACTCTCATCACTGTAACAGACATTTTTCTGTCTCGCTCTCCATTCAGCATCTCCTTGTATTCTGGGGCAGCTGAGTGATACCTCTTCGGTTGGATCCCCAGTTGATTGATCAGACATATTTTTGGAGGCGTGCTTTCCTTGTTACTGCATTCTACCGTTACCTCACTGTCTAGGATCTTGCGCACATTGTTCAATGCGTGAATTGAATCCTTCTTGTTCACAACTTTTGGTCATACCTTTTTTTTTTTTCTTTTTTTCTTTTTTGATTCATTCAACGTCCATTTTGCACCCAATTTATTTTGAGAAGGTGTAAGTGATCGCCCTTCTTCGTTTTCATCGTCCTGAATGTTCTTTCTCTTGCCTGAAGAGGTGTTTAGTCATTTGTCCTTTTGCCTGGCGGAACAATGATTTTTTTTTCTTTTTTTAAAGTTTGTCTTTATTGTATGTCTTCAGGGTTAATGTTCCAACGTAAGTAAGACATTTCACTTGATTGTGTGCATGTTCAGCCTTGACAGAAGACACTTTGGTTGCTGAAACGGCATCGCCACCTACCCCCGTTCAGCTTTGTTGTTTATAAACCTCTGTCCATTCTGGGTTCTGGTCTACTTTGATCGTTCCCCGGTGTAAGTGACTTTGACGGGAAAAAGAACCCACAGCAAGCTGGATCCACGATACCATGGCAAGCTGGGGGACAGGCTTTTTTTTTTTTTTTTCTTAAACTGAAAACATCTTAACTGTTCATAAACATCTTTTTTTTTTTCTTCTGGAAAACTGACCTTTAAAAAAAAAACTTTTTCCTTTTTTGATTGGGGGGGGGGGGGGGGGGTTTACATTTTAATATTATTTTAAATGAAAAGTTTTTCTTTTCTTCTTTTTTCAGAGAAGGGATGAGAGTGTGTGCGGGAAACAGACGGGGCTGTATTTGAAATAAAGTATCAAACACACACATGCGCACACACACACACACACATTATCAACAAATATAAAGAAAACAGTTTGCTAGACGAAAATGTGTTCTTGCTACCTTTTTCGACATAAATAAGGCTTACGATCAAGTGTGGCATTTACAGTATTGAACAAACTTAAAAACATTGGTTTGACAGGAAATATATACAACTATGTCAGATGTTTTCTGAAGGATAGGGTATAAGAACAAGAGTAGGAAAAACATATTCCTACAAGTAGAACACTTTCAATGGGAATACCTCAAGGGTCAGTATTAGCGCCACTTCTCTTCTCGTTATTAATGCATGATCTGCCAAACAAACTATCAAAAAATGTTGTTCTTGTCCAATATGCCGACGATATATGCATGTGGATGGATGTAACGTTAAAAAAGAAAACTTCGCAGCGAGATATAAAATTCGTCAAAAAGATCTATCAGGGAGAACTAAACAAGATGGTGGATTACATGAAGCTAAATGGATTAAGTCTGTCAACCGAAAAACAAATATGATTCTTTTTAACAGTGGATCAAACCCAGAAAGTATGCCTGTTTTCACATTGGATGATACTCCTCTTAAGTACGTAACAGAGATTAAATTTCTAGGAGTTTATTTTACATCTAAGTTATCATGGAACTTTATATCGAATATTTATTAAACAAAAGCGAGAAAAAAAAACTTTAAACTTTCTGAAAATTATTTCTAAAAAAAAAGTGGGGACAAGATCCAGCTACTTTGATTAACCTATGTAAGTCTTTAATGAGATCAAAAGTAACTTATGGCCAAGAAATATTCTTCAAGGGCGCCTAATATCTATTACAAAAACTGCAAAGTATTGAATGTAAGGCATTGAAATTACCCCTTTGGACTTCCTGTGCACGCATCATCGTCCGTACATATTTGAAGCCCAGGTACTTCCTCTAGATGTTATAGGATTTAACATGTTGTAAATTTGTCATTAAAGTACAGCTAGAAAAAACATATCAAATCAGAATTAAAATGAGATCAGATTTTGATTTTCCGAAAAGAGCAAAGTCTATAACTTTCAAATAACTATAGCAACTTATACATCAAAAACTTTCAGATTCTGGGGTTTCCTTGGGAAAGGAAGCTTTCTTCCCAGACCATCTTTTGTCTATTCCCCCCGGGGAACTTAAAAAAGCCCTTTTTGATATTGATCACACCAACATTAAAAAAGATGAAAATATCAATATGCTCACAAGTTATACAAAGTGTCATATTGACGAGAAATACACTAACCAATTAAAAATATACACAGATGGTTCATGTATTGGTAAGCATACAGGTTGTGCATTCTTAATCCCAGACTTGAGGGTGGAGAAATCTTTTTACATGGATGTAACATATCCATGTTCACAGCTGAATTAACAGCAATACTCATGGCTTTGAATACCTTTTAAATTTCCCCCAAACAATATTTCAAGCTCTGTTTTGTGTGGATTCAAAATCAGTCCTCAGGCGCTAAAAGATTTGCATCTGCATACTAGACCTGAAAGGGATTATTGAGGTCAGCTGTTTGATCCAAAAGCTTATTGAAGGAGGCACCCAGTTATCCTTTTGTTGGATTCCTTCACACTGTTCCTTTTATTATAACGACAAAAGTAGATAGGGCAGCTAAATGTGGAGCAAAACATATCTCTGGTTCTGAATATCTTAAACTAGCCTTATGGGAAATGAGCAGTGCACCTAGTTAAAACACATATTTTGAAAAAATTCAAAGATAGAATGATAGAACAGGGAAAATCAAAATCAGTTTGATACTTTTGATTTTAAAAATTATTCAACATAACTTTAGTTTAAATAAAAATTTCTTTCGTTGATGTATAGGTGGAAACTCGATGCTTTTAAAACCAAAATATGTTAAAAACATTGTGTTTTTATGTAAAAGAAAATAACACGTGAAATATTGTTGCATGTCAAGACATGAAAAAATAATTCCAGTTTTTGAGACAAAATAGTGCACAGGCCATCTTTGGTCACCAGCTCTAACACATGAGTTTTTGTATGCTTAGAGCGCACTCCATTGGGGAAGTATTTATAGGTTCCTTTTTTTTGTTGTATGTGGGGCGGGCAAAAGTGTGGGGGGGGAAGATGGAATAATGTACAAAGTTTTAAAGTGAAAAAGACGGTGAAAAAGTTACGGTTCTGTGCCTTGTTTAGTTGTTAAATTGATTAGTTTTGTTAATTGTTTTTTCTTTTCCTTTGAAATTTTTGTTGAAAAATTTTTAAGTGTTTTGTAATTACCATTTTATTCATATAAGCACTCATATAAGCACACACAATATGTACACACACACACTCAAACACACTCGCATATGCATACACACAGCGCACACGCACATGCACTCATAATGTGCGTGCACAAGCTAAGCACACACGTAAGAACTTGTAAATACTTTTATTCCAGTGTTGTTGCAAAAAATTTAACTCACATTATATACAATTCACCAGTTTTAAACCCTAAGATTGTTTTGTAAGTTTAGATATCAGTCCAATTGGTCATACAATATCTGAATTTTTTTTTTCTTAATTTTAAAAGTGATGGAGGGGGAGGGAAACGGGGAGAGGATAGAGAGGGAAGAAAAGGAAGGGGGTGGGTTGGGGTGGGGTGGGGGTGTTCACTGATTTTTGTTGTTATATATATATTGTTTTTTTTTTTCCTTCTGTTTCTTATTTCTAATAGTGTAGTTATACACATATTTCTTTAATCAGATATATTTTTAAATAACCGCCTAAGCACCATATGTGTACACACATTAAACATACATGCAGCATACTTGGAACTCTATAACTTTCAGTCAGGGCAACTAGTCTTTTCTCTTACACACTCCTTTTTTTTTTTATCGTCTAATATCACGTTAGTGGAAGACTTTTAAATGAATGACACACACACACACACACACACACACACGTGCGCGCGCGCACACACCCCACCACAGGATCCGTTTCACAAGCCGATCAAACAGGATTTCCTGTCTAGCTTTCCCAGCGGGAAAGGTCTCAAAAAGCCGACTGATGCTTGCGGATTTCTTTCGCCCATTCAATCAAAATCACGGATGAAACCAGGGGGAGGGGAGAAGAGAGGGGTAGGGACCCCACGGAGGTGCTTTAGGTCAGTGGACAGGTCAAGGGGCAGAGTCCTTTGTTGGGGGACGGGGGGTGGGGGTGGGGCTTTGCCCCCTGAAGTTTCTGTACCTTTGACGGGTATGATTTGGGCATTCGAAGCGCTTTTTTCCTTTTTTACCTGGCAGTCCACAAAGCCACTGTCGCAAACTGACAACGTTAGAAAAACTGAATACAGTAAAGTTCACTACACACATGTTGCCAGGGGCAGTTTAGTTTCCTCGTTAAGGTATTTCGTGTTTTACCGATTACCAGTCTTAAAGTTGATTCTCCTCCTTTTCCTTCATACCGCCATAAAGGTACAAGCCAAGTGGTTCCAAGCAGACAGATTAAAGTCAAAAGAATAGGACTACTTGGGCACTTCATGCTGGTACAAAGATGAGGTCACGGGGCGAGTACAATGGGCGTGAAATGTGAGTCAACTAAGGAGAAGGTCACGTATTTGAAGTTTGTGATTTCATCGGTGAAAACCCACCCAAAACAATGCACAATCATTGGCGGGGAGTTGTTTTTTTGATCAAATCAACAGTTTACCATTAAACGCTGGCTCAAATTATGGGTAGGCCTCAAAATGCTTACATGGATTGTATATTAGTGTTGTTGTGCAAAATCGATTGTATAAATAGTGTTGTTGTGCAAAATGTCACTGTGGGGTGTGCCGCGGCCTCCCCATCACGGACTGTGGGCGGACACATTGTTCACATGTCGACTGAACATGACGTTGAAAAGATCCAGTTTGGTAAAAACATGGATCGGAATATGGGCAGTGCTCAAGACATCTTTACCAAACGTTAAAAAAAAAAGATAAAAAAAAGATGGAAATCAGACCTGACACGTGGTAATTTCAGGAAAACCCGAAAAATACCAAAGTGACATTCTGGTGGTCTGACCAGTACGAAAATGCGCTTTCATCTGACTGTGCAAAATACCTTTCCTGCAAAAAAAAAAAAAAAAAAAAAAAAAAAAAAACCACCTATGACACGATTTGAAAGGTTTATCAACAACAAAAGTTTGCTTTCTTTTTTGTTGCTGTTGCTTACCAATGAACAAAGTTTTTGGCTGTTGTTCGTTTTCCTTCAGTCAAAAATTCTGATCAAAGCGACTTAAGACGCCACCGACAATATGTTGGTCAGATTCGAATCAGTCGACTTGTCTTTGAAAGTGATTACATCAAAAACAGCTTTTTAAAATAATTAATGATTGAAAATGGTTTTTAATTCAAAAAAAAAATAAATAAATGAAAATAAAAAAACAATTTCTGATCATTTGTATGCACATAAAGCTGAAGGCATAGGGGATGCACTTGTTGTACTTTCTGATGTTGTGTGCTTGTGTCTCCCACAGCCCTTCTTTTGTGTGTGTTGTGTTTTTGTTGTGCGTTTGCGTGGTGTGAGTTTTGTATGTTTAAATCCATGCGTTTCGTTTACCTATGGGACAGAATACGGGAGGGCCAGGGTGAGAAGGCTAGGTGAAGGGGTGATAAGACAAAGAGCTCTAACCGACTCCACACTGTGTTCATGACACTTGCTGGGTTTACCTCCCTTTCAAGTGTCTATGATTTTTTTCAATCATTGCGGATAATGTAAACACTGGCCATCCAGGCTAATTTAAACATTCCACTGAAGAACACCGAAGGCCGAAATAGTTGAACTGTAGTTATCTCACTAATGATGGGGGGTTTTTCCTTGGTGAGACCCTATACATTAAAAAATTTTCATTGTTGCATAACGACGGAATAACCAACTTACTTTAGGCAACATGCTGCAAAAGAAGTTGTTTGCTTAATGAGTGCATTAGGCAGTTTGTTTATCTAAAAATATCAGGCAGCTGCCATCACTATGCCAAACATTTCAAAGATCCAGATCCCTTCAATCAACCGGGCACAGGAGCAATCACCTTTTAAAATCTTAGCAAGTGGTGCATTTCCACAAACAAAATCCTTTATTGTCATTTCAATGATTTAAAAACGAAAAAAAACCAAATATATGCATACCCTGCATATCAATTAACAATTACAGGTTACAAATTTTTGGCGAAATCAATCAAGTAAGATAAAGTTACATGTGCACACACACAAAAAACACGCCCACACCCCACATACCACGCACATAGCGTGCGCACACACACCCCACACATGCAAGTGGGTACGGGGAGTACTGCAGTATACTTTTCCCAAACATTGGCCTAGCAGATTTTACAAAAGCAAATCTGCTTCTCGCACGTGCAACACATTTACTCGTATACGTTCAGGCTGAGATTTAAAACGTTCAGGGCGAGATTTAAACTTTCACCAATCCCCAACAGTATCTGGAAATCACGCAAATCATGCAAAAAAAGTTTTCGGTGTCAGTCGCTCCTTGGCGCAGAGTCTGCACACTGAAACACTGAATGGAGACATGATAAGCACAACACAGCACGCCCCGGCATTTCGTGTGTGAATCTGACACGCGAGAGGGGAGCGAGCACTGATCGACATCAGGCGGCCATCTCACACTACGAGTCAAGACAGGACTGCTTTAGCTTTGCGCTGTGGCATGCTGATTGCTGCAGCCAGAAAAAGTGGGGGTTATCTGAGCAACAGGTCAGTTTGAGTGAGCAACCTACCGGGCTATGTCGAACTTCCCAGACTGGCAGCCTGGCTGGCTCGTTGGTCTGGCTGGCTGGTAAGTCTCAGCCCCGTATGCATCACATGTTGTTTTATATATTATATATATATATATATTATATATATATATATATATATATATATATATTTAAGCATGCAGTACAATCAAAACTTGCGTCTCTCATAATGCATGTCTAGTCTACACCACTCCAAACCCGCTAAACCCCCCAACCCATACATATTGTTCAGAACGCTTGCACACACGTAACCTACAACCAAGCATACACACGCTCACGCGCGCACGCACGCACGCCACAACTTTTTGAGTGAAGTAAAAAAAAAAAAAACACAACAAATTTCGCTGCGGCAGTTTTCTTACCACCGTCACCCGGGCAGCTGAGGTGTGGGGAGAAACGCTAGGATGAAGGGCGATCAGCACGACTTCCCTGCATCTTCTCCTTCGGTCACCTGTGCAGTTACAGCCGCACAGTGTAAATTCACTATCATGGCGGTTAACTTGAAAATGTGATGCCGTTTAGCGTCTGGGAACCCTACTTCTCACATTCTTTTAAAAAAAAAAAAAAAAAAAAAAAAGATTTCATGCCATGCAAAAAATCTGCATGATTTCACTAAGCAGCATGGCTTAATGGGGAACTCCCCTATTCACGCAGCTTGTGATGATATGTCAGAATGTGAAACTAACCTCGGTAAGCTTTCAATGCTAATGCCCAAAGACTTTTCATGCAACTTTACTAATTCGGTCAACTGAAGAATATCAAAATAGAGTTATGACCCAAAAAAAGTAAAGAAGAAAGGATAAACAAGAGCGGAATGAACGAGAGACGAAAAGACAGAGTGATTCAGCTGAAGACGAGAAAAGATGAGGGAGACTGGAAAAGGAGAGAGACACAGAGAAAAAGCATGAAAGGAATGGAAACCTGGAAGTTGAAAAAAAAACCATTTTCTGATGTGAAACGCTACAGATTTGAAGCAACAATGCAAATAGTACATATACACATGTAAATACACCCATTTCTTATAATTGTGCATAACAAAAAATAATATGATGATCACTTACGGAAAATGCATAAAAGACAGACAGAGAACATCTCTACATAGCAACAGCCGTTGCCAGCGAACAAAGGCGTCATTCCAGCGAAGTTGAATTTCACTACCAACACATCACAGTAGGGGGCAGTCCAAAGCAGGCACCGTGTGCTCTGTGTCTGGCAGCACCTGCCCACGGTGTCTCCCCCACCCGGAACTGTTCTAGGTCAGACAGAGAAAGGACGCAGGAAACCTTATTTATCAATTAAGACGCAGGAAACCATTATTTATCAGTCTCCTCCCTCATGCATGCTGGTTCCGGCGTTGATCTGGCCGACATCCTCTCGCACACCTGGACCACCCGTACTCACTGTGACACCGACCTTGTATACATCCTCACTCAACGCTATCCAACACGCCCGGGCCCCCCCACACTGAAGGTGTGCGCACATCATCCGTCACGTGCCTACCAACAGGGGTTCTTGGCACGGAGATTGCGCGACAAATCAACTTTTACACATTCTCACAGGCACACTGGCCAACTTCCCCCCCCCCCCCCCTTCCTCTCCCCCCCTCCCCTTACCCTGCCCCCTCTCTCCCCTGCCCCTTCATCTTCCCTTCCAATCCTCGATAAAAAAAAAAAAAATAAATGAAAAATTAAATTAGATTCAGCACTTTCGAACTCTCTCTCTAAAGAACCCCAAGGCAGACACCTTAAAGTAAATAATCCACCACGTTTCTCCTGGCTTCCTCCGTCCCTTCTGGGGACAGAAGGTAAAAGGCTTAAACCCCTACTTAACTGGATACATGTCCGTGTGTGTGTGTGTGTGTGTGCGAACTACAGACCCAGACATACATTTATGTGCAGTGTGCATTTCAACTGAAAGCTCAGAGAAGTCCAATCACCAAATTTTTAATCATAACCACCTCCAGTGCTTTACCTTTAATCCGGATGCACTTTTTTGCAGTTCTGAGCTTGTGACCGACAACTTCTTTTTAAGTCCTGGAAATTCTTTCTGTTAAAAAAAAAAGTGAAAACTATGCTATTTGCCAGGGACTCAAAGGCATAATCTAACTTGTGTCTCGGGTCAAATATGGGTTTTAAAATTGGTTCTCCAGTCTTAGACAAAACAAAAAACATGCTTGAAAGAAACTTGTCTCAAGGTGTTTCCTCTTTCAAAACATGAGAAAGTCAAAATGAAAAAGAAAGAAAAAGAGGTAAACCCAACTTCACGAATTCTTCAAAAAATGCAAAAAAACAAAAAGAAAAAGTCAAGCCTGACTTGGCCTACCACCACTAGTGTACAAGCATGTGTGAACATTCAAAAGCTAGATATATTAAATTGCATAATACATGGATAGATGCGAGTCCTGTGCTTAAACGCAAGCGTTTTTCTGACAAACATAATGAATCCAAGTGCCCCCATGGCATGGGGATGATTGGAATTTCACGTTGGTGAGCACACACACCGTGTGTGTGTGTGTGTGTGTGTGTGTGTGTGTGTGTGTGTGTAAGTATGTACATGTTGTGTGTGTTTTGTTTTGTGTGTGTGTGTGCGCGCCGCGCACGTATGTGTGTAAGTATGTACATATGTGTTGTGGTGTGTGTATGTGTGTGTGTGTGTGTGTGTGTTTTATGCACATATCCATGTGTGTGTTAAGGGGTGTACATGTGTGTCGTGTGCATGCGTGCATGCATGCGAGCGTGTGTGTGTGTGTCTGTGTGTGATGTGTTAAAGTGTGTTCCTGTGTTGTGAGTGTTTAGTTATGTCTGTGTGAGAGAGGGGAGAGAGAGAGAGTGACTGTGAGAGTGTGTGTGTGTGTGTGTGTGTGTGTGTGTGTGTGTGTGTGTGTGTGGGGTGTGAAAGAGGACGGAAGGGCAGTGAGTGTAAGCATTTTTATCCCTGCGATAAGATGAGCACAATTACCTGTAGCATATCATTATGTCACAGCGACACAAAAAATCAGGCATAAACAAGTTTTAACAAGGCTGAAATTACATGGCCAATACCGCATCATGGGGACACAAAAATTCAGCAAAAGTCATTCATAACAGTTTTCGATGGGGGAGAAAAAAACAAATCAAAACTAAAATCCAAAGAAGATTTTAAAATCTACAGAAGAAAAAGAAACAGCTTTTATCTTTTTTTCTTTTTTTTAAATGGAAACACCTATAACAGACAGGACAGAAAGGAAAGACAAACAAACAAGAGTGGCACTGACAGAGACCAAGACAAAGGCAAGAAAAAGCTGAAAACAAAAACAAACATACAATCAGGCTGGCAGTTCCATGCCTGAAAGAAACAAAATTCACAGTCAGAGGTAGGGGGTGGGGTGGGGGAGAAAGAGGAGAGGAGCAGGGAGGGGAAAGGGGTGGGGGTGCAGACCATTGCAAGCACACACACACACCGAAAAAACTACCCGGGAAGCCGTACACAAGTGTCATTTCAAGACGCCCCGCCATCGACGCGTCCGTTTTGATGGGGGAAGTAATGTGCGACGGGGCCCTGACGGTCGTCGTCTGGCCCGCCGCGTTTTGCTTTCGCAGTCGAACACCTGCTGGATGGACTTCTTGAAACAGGTGAAGTTGTAGTCTATCAGACCTGCAAGAGGAAACAGGTGAAGTTTGTAGTCTATCAGACCCGCAAGAGGCAAACAGGTGAAGTTGTAGTCTATCAGACCTTTAAGAGGCATCGAAGCAATTCAAGACCTCAACTGAAGTGAAACAGGTGAAGTTGTAGTTATCAGACCTGTAAGAGGCATCGAAGCAATTCAAGACCTCAAACTGAAATGAAACAGGTGAAATGTCTATCAGACCTGTAAGAGGCATCGAAGCAATTCAAGACCTCAACTGAAGTGAAACAGGTGAAGTTGTAGTCTATCAGACCCGAAAGAGGCATCGAAGCAATTCAAGACCTCAACTGAAATGTAACAGGTGAAGTGTAGTCTATCAGACCTGAAAGAGGCATCATATCAATTCAAAACCTCAACTGAAGTGGAGGGCCCGCTTTCCTGCCATTTGCTGGGGTCTGAACAAAAAACTAAACAGGGGAAAATAACACAGCAAAAATGTATGGGCTGGAAAAGGACGGACCAGCAGGTGTGGCAGATCAGTCATTTAAAAGGCATTTGACATATTTTATAGACAAAAAAAAACCTCATTGGGCCACCTCCAATTCACCGGTATGCTGCCCAGGGGTCCCTCAAGCTGTCCGACTACCCCTCAGCCCTGGCACTATGTCTTGGAACTTGTCACAGCCTTCTTCCCCTCTGTTACTCCCCGCGCTACCTGCCTCCTCTCTGAGGGATCACTGCGGTTTATTGTTCACTGTGAGTTTACACGCAAAAAACACACACCTTGGTGAGAACATCCCAAGCAGTTCATGTTAATGCACAGCCCAACTGACTGTGGGATGAGAAAGTAAGGTGGAGGGGAGGGTGGGGGGGGGGGGGGGGGGGGATGGGGAGGCATATCAGGTCTAATTTGGTGAGCACTGTCACACGCATAAATGCACAAACAAAGCAAGCCCCAACCTCCAAACGTTTCCTCTAGTGTTTGGGCCGTACCTTGTCGTTCAAAAAATGTCTTCTCTAGTATGCAGACGAGCGCCAGGGGCCGGTTGACCCCTCGCATGTTAGAGGACGTTGTTGGTGTTCAGCTTGATGAATGGACAGGAGTTGCCCTCAAACGCCACGTCGTCCTTCCCTCTGTACATCAAAAACATGACATCAGTGATATTCCCTTTCTTCATGCACGACACGTTTCAGTGCACTTCAAGCTTACTGTTAACAAAATTAGGGTACACTTTCCCGTAAATTCGTTCTATGCAACTCTTGGTAAAACTCCACTGCATTTACACAGTGTGACCTCTGGCACACTTGCACTGTGACATGACTCTGTTAGTAAGCCTAACTATACACTTCTCTGACTCCCCAAAAAACCGAAGGAAGTTACAAAAAAATCGTTCACAGGATGAACTGGCTAAAAATCGTCTGGTCTACAACAAATTACGCTTGATGACAAGGCATCTCCAGTTTGGTATTAAACTGTGAATTTCATCTGAAAAGTTGAGTTTCCACTCCGTTTTAATTTTGACAAGAAAGGAAAGTAATTGGTAGTTTCAGTTCAACAATTTTATCCACCTTTTTCGAGCAAAAAGTTTTCCTAAGCAATGAACAAATTGAGCAAATTTCAATAAACTTTCCCTAGGATCGTACAAGAAAGCACAGCAAAAAATTTTTTCAGTGAATCTTCCCAACTGCAATGTCCACGGCAACACGAGTTTCAGTTAGGTGCGTCAGAATGCAAATTCCCTTTCACCCAAGTTCTGGGTTTTTTTTTCTTTGTTTCTTCGTTTGTTTTTTCTGGTTTTCATTTTGCAAACCAAAATGTAAGTCTTATCCAAGTTACATCTTTTCTTCCCTTTGACCTTTTTAGCACAAAAGTTTTTCTTTTCACCCTTAAACAAAATTTCATGTACCCTTTCCCCAGTCCATCGCCCTCAACCTTTCCATGCACTACTCCTTCCCAGCTCAAATCCAACCAACCTATTTCCCCACCGTTTGTGACTGGAAAACTTCCTTTTTTCCCCCAATTCTCAGGGTTGAAAGGACCCCTTTCCCGGTTCCCAGTTTTGTGGCATGAGCCAAAAAAGGGCCTTTAAAGACTTTATGGACTCAAATCAGTTTAAAAGGACCTTGCAACATGACTTTAACATCACCCAAACCTTTTGACATGCAGAACAGCAACATCCACCTAAAACAGGAACAGCTAATCCCATTTTAAGTTTAATTCATCTTTGCATTCACGTCACTGTAGGTTCTTGGCTGAATGTTATTGTCACAAAGTTGTATTTCACAAATATGTAAGATTACTGAGTTTTCACTGTGAGTCACAAAACTATTATAGACACATATGATGAATCACTTTCATTCCTTTTGTTTTTACTGTCAGACCCATACACTACTATTACACATTCTACTGTCACGCCCCACTACACTATATTAAAATTTTTCTTCACACACATCACAGTTTCTTAATTTCCCGGTTTTCACAACAGAATCTTGCCAGATACGTATCATAAAGTCCATTTGCTTCATGTGGTTTTGCTTGTTCAAGATCGTAAAGAGCAAAACTATCCTTAGTTCATAGGAAGCCTTGACATTCTTTTGTAGCAGCTCAGAAAATGGGGGTTCAAGCCAAATGTTGTCAGGTATCGGCATCTTGTTTCCCCACATTGAAATCTGGCAGCAATGTCACTGTCTGAGAACATAGATCTGAACAATTCTCCGCTCTGCTCGATGATCTGAAAACTGTAGTGGCAGTCCACAACATTCATTGCCCACAACACTTCGCCTTCAATCGACCGCTGTCAAGATCAAAACTAGATCTAGGCCTAGTACTAGTAGTAGATTTCTGTGGTTGGACTTGTACTGACGCCTTTCATTGCTGGCAGTGGCATGACTAGTACTGCTAGTTGAACTGGGAAGCGACTGTGCTTGACACACTGCTGTTGTTGAAAAGAAATCAGCATGTTACATCTGGTGTCTGCCTTGAATTTTCGTTCTTTTTTCAATGTCTGTCGGTCTTGGCATGTGCTTAAGGACACTCTCTCCCATTGATGCAAGTTTCAACGAAACCCACAAAAAAGGCACCGAGCAGAATGCTTGTCCACAGTATCCCTTCTCACCCACTCGCAATAAATTTTTATCAGATAACCATCTAGATTATCCTAAAAGGGAAAACATTTCCCTGGCATTTTGACGTTTAGCTTGCAAACAAAACTTTTTTAAAATTTTCCAAACTAGGCCTCCATCAGAATTGCTAGCGCGGGGAAAAAAAGGAGGAAGGAGGAGAAGAGACGGGAAAAGGGCATCTATCTTTTTCTGCTTGCTAAAGAACGCAGCATATAGCTGTTCTCCAAGGCAGTTTGTTATGTTCGCATTGTTCGCAAACCGGGGATGTTATGTCGCTACATTTATTTGGGTAATATGTTTTCATCTTTATTGCCTCACTCTTTTAATTAATTTCTATACGGGGAAACTTTTAACATAGATCGTTTGACCGAAATATTGAGTCAGCTATATGCCGCAAACATTAGCACCGCGTCTGCTCTTTGGAAACCCCATGACATCAAAGCTAAGCAAGCGCAGGCGTGACTCATAGCATGCGCGCGGTTCACGTCGTCTGCCACTGAGCAGAAAGCGCACTAATGTTATAGGCCTTTGTAGTACTATCCTTGAGTTGTACAGTACGGAGTTTCAGACGATATCGGTCGGCATCTTTCAACTCTTTGCAACTTGCAAAATTACGGTTTTGGTTGTCGAAGGTGTTTCAGTTTCGTTCTCAAGTCTCTTTCTCTTGTAAAACAGGACCCTTTAAAAGTACCTTTCAAAACTTAAAAGGACCTCCTGATGAGTTAAAGGACCAACTGGGTGAATCAAAGCACCCTTTAAAGGCCTTTTAACCAAAATCCAATTCATAAGGACTTAAAAGGACTTGAAAGGACCTACGACCCTGCCAGTACATGCTGTGCGACTCAAAAATCTCTAATACATTGCTTGGGTCGTAATTGGAGTCCCAAATCCTAATAATCCTCCCAAGAGTCAATCCAATCAATTTAATTTTCAAAGGGGAAATAAACCCCCTTCCCTCAAAAAAAAAAAAAAAAAAAAAAAAAAGTTTTGGGACACTGCAGACTGTTAAAAAAAAAAACAAAAAAAAAACTGGGATGCATTTTCACCCCCCCTCAGCTTTCACAAAAAATTATCTGCTACTGTGTGACAATGTAAGGATACATACAAATTTATCTCTTGATTCAGCTTCAATGTCTGGAGCGTCAGTACGCACAGCACTATTGGTAGATCTCGAAACATACGAGGCATAAAATTATCTTGGTAACATCACATTATTAAATAAAAACATACCCTAGATACAGCGTCAGTCAAGGGTTTGCCCTTCAAGATGCACTGTTTATTAATTTCGCATGTGTCTCCTCTGAAGAACAAGAAACGTATCAACTATGACTAAATTACGAATGCGAAATTACCTAGTTCAAAGAGACTGAAACAAAACAAAAAAGGGACATTTTCCAGTTCAGACACACACACCAACCTATGCATAAGCCCAGATGGACACTTGATTTAACCATTTTCTCCACAAAGCCATTTCAACATTTTTGAATTGGTCTGTCGCTAGACAACATTTGCACTCACCATACACATCCACAACAAAGGAATGCACACAAAACTTATGCATGAAAGTGCACTCAAATGCAGTCTTACATGCATGAATGCACTCACACAAACACACCAAAACAAACACACTAACACATACGACACATACACACTTCCTTGCTCTTTCATTGCTTTCCTTTCTACTGAAGAGACATCAACTTAAAAATGCACATTTCCCCTCTCACTTTTTCTCTCAGTATCTCAAATCAAGAGGGCAGAGCTCAGGGAGGGGAGGGGCAAGAGGGGACTGGTGGGTACACACTGCACGGGTATGCATACATTAAGCTGAAAACAGGAAGCGAGGCAGAGGAAGACAACCAACACACCACACATACATACACACACACACACTCACACACACAACAACACACACACACACACACTCATACACACACACACACACATATACACACATACGCACTCATATATACACACACACACACACACATTTCATACACACACACACACACACGCACACACACACATGCACACACACTCATATACACACACACACACACACGCACACACACACTCATACACATACACACACACACACACACATACAGGCAAAGCAAAGTAAAAAAGGGACAATAGGCAAAAGAGGGACAGCTGCCGCAACGGACAAAAGCATGAAGGTTTGCAAATGCAGATTAAATACAATTGTAACTGTTAATGTGTAGGTCATCTTTGTCTCTTCTACGTTCCCAACAAACTTCACTTCTTTATCGATAATTTGTATTAAAATTTAAAACATTATGTTGAAAAAAACAACAACAAACAAACAAAACAGCAACAACAACATCAACAGTTTCCCTCGTTCAAAGAACAGAAACAGAAAATCACATAAAATAAAATTAAATTAAAAAACCACACATTGAAGTCATTTCCCCCCCAATATCTATTTCATTCTTTTTCCTAAAGGGGAGGGAAGGCGCACGCAAGTGTGTGGCTGGATGCAAGATTCCCTGACTGATCATTCACTCCGTCTACACATTTTTGCCATGCCCTTGTATACACCACCAAGAATGCTCGCTCCGAGACTGCGGTTGTCTCTATCTGTCTGTCTGTGTCTGTTGGTCTGCCTGATAACTTGGTATCATTGGAAAAGTCTTCATCCCACATCAAAGCTCTTTTGCACAGGCTCCACAGCTTTATTTTTCCGTCCCGTGCGAGACACTTGGTGAAAGGGGCCCGAACAAACAAGCCTTACACATTTCTGATCCAACATTTTTGTTGTTTTTAGTCCAAGCAGAGGCATGTATCAAACTTGTGTACTAGTTAACTAGGGAAAATTAAATTCCCAGAAAGTGATGACGTCATTTTTGCACAATTGTGTGCGTTGTCATTGTTTGAATCGCCTGACCACTTGTGTGCAAGCTTTCATGCCGTATCTACAATATCTACAGGAAAATAAACCTAGTTGAGTTTAGTATTAAAAGAATTGTCGGGAATTTGCCTATTCAGTCATCTCAAGAGCACAGGTATATTACATTTTTCATGCCAACCACTTATTATCAAACTAACAGCCCCACTTGTAATGGCCGCTCAGCAATGCCGAACACATTGTTGCTAGACCAACTTTACACAGATGACATTCAGTTCGCCAAGTACAGAGCAGTTAGCTGGTTGGTGGGGAGCGGCCTGCAGAAAACACACCTTTACCTGCATTCACGTCTTGGCCTCTGCAGTGTGGGCCAGCTGTAAACTCCCCTGCCTCTCAAAAACTAAGTAGCTTGCTCTGAACAGCCATGGCTCGCCATACACTTTGATAATTAAAACCAAAGTCCTTTTCAAGCTCTCATAAGGACTTTCATCCCTTATCAGACAATGTGAATCTCTGGTTCAATTGACAGCTGCTAAGCTCTTTCCTTTGCTTCTTTTTTTCTTCTATATGTTCAGCAGGTGTGACCACCTAAGTTAATTTTACATGTAATTGATAGTGAACCGCCAAAAAACATAGACAAACGAATCACAAGACAAAAAAACGACGTGTTTCGACCTCTTAGGTCTTCTTCAGGCAAAATACAAAACACTCAGGACAACGAAAATGAACGAGCAATCACTTATCTTCATTCGCTTCAGCGCAAGATGGGCGTTGAATGAAAATGAGGCTGTCACCTAAGTTACCAAGCAGAGAGTGAGAGTTCGGGGGCCATGAACATGCACAACTTGTCCGATGTAAACAGAACACTGGTGGAGGAGGTGTGCTCCTCCCCTTCTTATTACCCCTGACCCTAATTTTCCTTTTGGTTTCGCTGTTCTGTTTCAAACACAGCTGAACCCCATGATCAAGAAAACTCCCCACGCGTTCAGATTTTGTGTTGGCAGCGATACTTCTTGTATACTAGTTCTTTTCGATTCAACAGCAAAATCAGATCACCTCAACGTGCATTGCACAAATAATACGGAGTGAACAGCCAAAGTGAAGAACGAAACAAGCACTAAATACAACCAGCCAATCTACATGCTGCTTTCTTGCAAACTAAACTGGGTATGACCACAAAACTGACAGTCAAATTTGGGAAAGCACGCATAGTAACAGAGTCTTGTCTTGCACTGGAGCCAGAAAATATACAATCACAAGAGCTTTATCATACAAAGACAAGCCGTGATCTCTCCAGAATAAACAACAAGCCACATGCAGCTATGACATAAGCACATATTTAAAACAACCCACCTTTCATTTTCACTTTTCATATTCTTTACATTACAGGCTCTCCACTTTTCTACAGCCACCATGACTAAGCAACTATTGTTGTCAGTGGGGGGCTTAGTAGGTGGTGTCCTGCGTGGTCAGTGGGGGGCTTAGTAGGTGGTGTCCTGCGTGGTCAGTAGGGGGCTTAGTAGGTGGTGTCCTGCATGGTCAGTGGGGGGCTTAGTAGGTGGTGTCCTGCGTGGTCAGTGGGGGGCTCAGTAGGTGGTGTCCTGCGTGGTCAGTGGGGGGCTCAGTCACAGCTTTATTTTTCCGTCCCATTCGAAACACTTAGTTAAAGGGCCGAACAAACAAGGCTTACACATTTCTGACCCAACATTTTTGTTGTTGTAGTCCAAGCAGAGGCATGTATCAAACTTGTGTACTAGTTAACTAGGGAAAATTAGTTCCAGAAAGTGATGACGTCATTTTTGCACAATTGTGTGTATGTGTTGTCATTGTTTGAATATCGCCTGACACTTGTGTACAAGCTTTCATGCCGTATTACATTATCTACATAAAATAAACCTAGTCGAGTTTGGTATTAATAGAATGTCGGGAATTTGCTATTCAGTCATCTCAAAGAACGATGTATTACATTTTTTATGACAACTACTAATTATCAAACTAACAGCCCCACTTGTAATGCGCTCAGCAATGCCGAACACATTGTTGCCAGACTGGCTTACACAGTACATTCAGTTCCGAGTACAGCGCGGTTAGTGGCTGGAGGGGG
>CM031629.1:3064705-3079705 GCA_018398815.1 Conus ventricosus | reverse complement strand
AACAGCAGGAGAAACAGAAGCAGTGACTGGTAGTAGCAGTGGTAACACGTAGCGACACCACCAGCGTGGACAACGGGATATGTCGACGTTTATAACACAAGAATGTCTTTTAATATCCCATCAAAATATATACTTCATAGTTACTTATCAAAATGCTTATCTCTAGGAAGTAGCTTCTTAGCGTTAATTTTCACAGCGGATCCACGCCACAGATTCGTAGATCATACGTAATAGAGAACGACTGTTTCTGTTTAATTCATTTTTTACACTCAAACGTAGATTCGTCTCTTAATCAGGATTGTCATTCAGTGGCAGCAGGATTGCCGGCACATGGACTGGCTCACAATCCAAACTTCTCTTGATGGACAGACGCTGGACCGCAATTAGCATCAGGATCGCCTTGCAATCCAAGTGTATCCACAGAGTCAGTCACATCGGTGAATTGTGCTGAGACCACAACTTACATGGTACTCTAACATCTACGATTGATTTAGTGGCTCCCTCCACCCCTCACCCCCACCCCCACCCCCAACCCGCTTCTCTGTCTTGAAAGACTCTAAATTAAGTATTTCTAACGGATAAGAGTTTTAAAGCACTTCTTGAGTTGTCTGGCAGAAATGAGGGTGAAGAAAAGACCAAACTAAAACGTTTCATCTTTTGTGTTTACTGACTTGATAAAACTGTTGAATTCCATGAGCAAGGGAGGACCCTTCATGGAGCTGAATCACGCTGTTCTGCGGGCATAGAACTTACTAGCTGGTCCTTCATGATGCTTTTGCACCTGATTGTTTCTAACATACCACCAAATGAAGCAAATCTATGTGTCGTTGGCTTCTTCTTTTGTATTCTACCTGTGGTTTTATGTGTTTTACGTGTACATCTTAATCTACAGTCAACTTCATGTCTACCATTCATGGGGATCTGAGGGACTAAATAATGAGCACCTTACTTGAAAGAGAAGAAACAAGCCAGGGCGCGCATGCGCGCGCGGGCGCGCGGGGCGCGCGCATACCACACACCACACACACACACACACACACACACAACACACCCACCCACACACACACCACACACATGCACGCCGCAGCACGCCGCTGCACGACGCCCCCCCTCCCCCCCACCACAACCCAACACAGAGATTCACAAACACACACACAAACACACACAACAACAACACACACAACCACACACACACCAACAGAGAAAAGAGAGAGAGAGGGGGACAGAGACAGAGAGAGAGAGGGGGACGAGACGAGACACAAGGCGGACCAAGAGGAAGGGAGGCACACACGTCGTACACGAGCCACTACTCGTCCTTCCCGGGGGTTTTTTCAGTGTTTAAGTTTTCGTCGCGTACTCCAGAACAGACTAGTAACCAAGCCAACTGGAAACCCCAGACGTCAGAGTTCCCACTCTGTTTAAAAACGCCCGAAGATATTACAGAAAAAACTGTGCTTTTAAAACCCCCATTATTTACAGCAGACGAAAGCGAACTCCCCCGCCCCTGGGAGCTTAGGGGCATTAATGTAAAGGTTTTTAATGTTTTCACTGCTTTTTTTGGGGAAAAGGTAGCCCCTCCCTGCCTACGCTTGGGGCCTTTTTCCCTTTTCAACATGAATCAGATCGTATTTTCTGGTGGGGAAGGGCAAAAAGGATTTTCCCTGAAAAAGAAAAAAAAAAAAAAACACACAGAAAAGGGTTTCAACAAAACGGATTTTTTTGTGAAAAAAAAAAGGAAAAAAAAAAAAAACACAGAAAAGGGTTTTTTTTTAAGCAAAACGGATTTTCCTGCTGAAAAAGAAAAGAAAAAAACACACACAGAAAAGGGTTTTCAAGCAAAAAGGATTTTCCTGCTGAAAAAGAAAAGAAAAAAACACACACAGAAAAGGGTTTTCAAGCAAAAAGGATTTTCCTGCTGAAAAAGAAAAGGAAAATAAAAAACACAAAAAAATGGTTTTCAAGCAAAAGGATTTTCCTGCTGAAAAAGAAAAGAAAAAACACACACACAGAAAAGGTTTTCAAGCAAAAAGGATTTTCCTGCTGAAAAGGAAAAGAAAAAAAAACACAGAAAAGGGTTTTCAAGCAAAAAGGATTTTCCTGCTGAAAAGGAAAAGAAAAAACACACACAGAAAAAGGGTTTTCAAGCAAAAAGGATTTTCCTGCTGATCAAAAAGACAAACAAAACCTGCGGAAAAAGGTTTTCAAGCTAAAAAAAAAAAAAAAAAATCCATTCGCGGTTCGAACTGCAAATCATCCGCTCCAGAGCCGAACGCACTAACCATTCGACCACCAGTCTCTCTTTCTGTATCGATGCTTGGAAACGAACCTAGACCGTTTCTTCGGCGTGAATCCTACTGACACTCAAATCACCAAAGGAATAAACACCCAACACCCGACTCAAACACAACGTCACACCAGCTGACCTGTTCTTGAAGTGCTCGTAGTTGTTTTCAAAGAATTCGAAGGTCATGTTAGGGCGGCCAAGAGGGTTATTGGCCACGTACTTGATTGTGGTGTAGACGTCCTGCGTTCGGATCTCCGTTTGGTTTAGAGTCATATCCAACAGTCTGTGAACAACACGGCAAAGCTGAACATCAAGATTTTATCGTTTTGTGAACCTCTCTCTCTCTCTCTCTCTCTCTCTCTCTCTCTCTCTCTCTCTCTCTCTCTCTCTCTCTCTCTCTCTGTGTGTGTGCCTCTCTCTCTCTCTGTCTCTCTCTGTCTCTCTCTGTCTCTCTCCTCTCTCTCTCTCCCCCTCTCTCTCTCTCTCTCTCTCTCTCTCTCTCTCTCTCTCTCTCTCTCTCTCTCTGTCTCTCTCTCTCTGAGTTCATAGACATTTATCAGGTATTGAAAAAACCGACTGTGTGTAGTCTTTCCAGTAGGCCATATATGAATGGAGAGGAGAGAGAGAGAGAGAGAGAGAGAGAGAGAGAGAGAGAGAGAGAGAGAGAGAGAGAGCGAGACAGAGACAGAGACAGAGAGACAGAGAGACAGAGAAACAGAGACAGAGAGAGAAAAAAGACAAGACAAGACAAGACAAGACAAGACAAGACATGACAAGACAAGATAAATAATTTAACGAACCGGGCCATCTGCCCATGTCAAAGGGAACAGTGGGGCGGGGATAAAGTCAAAAGAGAATTTCATGTGTGTCTGAAATACAAAGCACAAAGTCGAGGGAGGGGGAGGGGGAGTAGGGAGAGGGTGAAAAGCGTGGGGTGGCTTACGGTAATATAAATCACATCATATCTTGTGACTCAAAACACGTGCATCAACAGAAAACATTTACATTCTATTACTTAAGGTAACTCGACCTCAGCTGAAGTGCCTTATTTATATAAGAAGCGACTGCGAATGAGTGACTAGGACTTGTCAGCAGCAACGCAAGTCTGAACATGGAGGGTTGATTGTAGAATTTTCGCGGTATATACTGCTCTCTGAGTGTTTGATATACCAGGCAAATGAACATGCAATGCATTTCAGATTCATATGCATTTTGACCGTTCGGGCAGTCAAAGCAGTTACGCGTTGCCTCACAAAAACGGTTTGCGTGGCACTTTAGGGGTGAAACACCATGAGAGAGAGAGAGAGAGAGAGAGAGAGAGAGAGAGAGAGAGAAGAGAGAGAGAGAGAGAGACAGACAGACAGACAGACAGACAGACAGAGAAGGCAAAAAAAGTGAAAATCTCATTCATCATCGGGACAAAACGGAAAATGGTGAATAGGAAAAGGGCGAAACAGGAAATGACATTCCCCCACCCCTACCCCCTACCCCCCTCATCCAGCAGCCCACTCCCACTCTATCCACCCTCCTGTAACGCCCAAATCATCATACACATCCACTTCCTCTGCTCCTCATGCACACGCCAACTCACACTCACTATGTATTTTTCAGTTCTCTGGCCAAAACTCGTTTTGAGTGAAAGAACATCAATACCATACCGCTTTCTGTGCTCTCTCTCTCTCTCTCTCTCTCTCTCTCAGCCAAGCGCTTTTATCTTGGGAGACACACACATACACCCACATACATATGCTCGTAGACGTATATATACATATATATATATATATATTATATATTATATATTATATTATATATATATACACACACACACACACACACACACACACACACATATATATATATATATATATATGTGTGTGTGTGTGTGTGTGTGTGTGTGTGTGTGTGTGTGTGTGTGTGTGTGTGTGTGTGTGTGTATACACACCCTCCAACACCTACATACGTGTGTTCATTTGACATTTTTAGTATTATCACTATAATTTTGATCATTGTTAAGAATACGTGTACAGCGGTAAAAGACCAAGTCCCCAGTGCTTTGCCGTCCACGCTCTCGTTTATGCCACAGGCTCTCTACCTGGGTAGAGCCGACTACTGAGCTGCCTGCCGACGCTTCGTTTCGGTCGTTTCCCACGCCATTCAATCACTATCAGTCACACACTTTTCTTCCTTCATTCTTCCTATTTCTCACGCAGGCTGTGTACCAAGCGTATCGCGTTATCTATACTACCGTCCAAACTGGCCTCTACCGAGAGTTTGTGCTGGAATTTTACATTCGCACAAAATGTTATGCGTGCGTTCACATACGGAACCTCGGTTTATAGCCTCATTCGAAGGACTTGAAAATGTTTATAGCCAATTTTCTAAGATGTGACCGAACACACACTGTAGAGCAAAGCCTGAACGGACGTTTGGCCAATGGGTATTTCGCCCAATCTTTGTTCTACAAAACCTGCCCTCTGCTTTTTTTTCTTTTTTTTTTTTTTTTTTTTGCGGTCGTATATGCCAGTTTGTTTCGCTTAAGAGCTTACGTCCGTTTCCCCGACAGGTCGTTACACACAAAGCAACTGCATCAAAGGTTTTCCAGGGTGAAGGCGTTACATGCACTCATAACGATGTGCAGACAAACACATGTTAAGCCAAACGCGTGGATATAAACGGCATGCAGGTTGAAAATTGCATGGGCAAATTGTGATGCAGGATTTGGACAAAGGATGAAAAAAAGAACGAAAGGAAGAACGTTCACCTTCTAAGCAGCGTTTCATTCGTGGTGCAGGAGAGAGCGTGACGTAGATTGGACAGCTCCGAACTGTCGTCGTTGGATTTGAACTGCGTGTACACGAACTCCCAGTCTGTGGCGTTACCCTCGGCCACTGCCGCGCAGTAGAAACCAGAACCGGAGGTTGACGTTGATCCTGGAAGGGGAAATTATTCAAGGGCGTCTTTACTTTCGTGAATATGTGCAGCATTTATGTGTATGTATATGTACACACACACACACACACACACACACACACACACACACACACACACAGAGAGAGAGAGAGCCAACATCGCTACGGGTCAGTTTGACGTTACAGAACAGCAACATTTCAATACATGCACTGTAATAAAGACAATTTTGAAATGCTGCATTGGATTTGGGGGCGGGAATTCTACTTACAGCATTAGCTTTGGGGGCAGGAATTCTAGTTTCGGGACCCAAAAACCGAAATATAAATTTGAAGAGATCTATGTTGATTGAAGTGCGGTTGCTTTCTGTCCAAACCATAGCAGACGTCAATACTTTTGAACAGGTCTGTAAAATGGTATGTGTATAGTCGACATAAGGCTTGGCTGAAATTATGAATGGGTGAGCTTGGGTGCCGCTGTAAAAGAGCAAGCCGTGATGACCCTCCCCCCCCCCCCCCCCCCCCCCCCCCCCCCCCCCCCACCCCCCCCCCCCCCATGGAAGGAGGGCAGCCATCAAAGCGACGCTCGGTTATCGCAGCCAGCCCCTAGAGTCTGCAGATAATGAATAGAAGGTCTTAAGGAGGCAACCCTCCAGAGGAGACACTGCACTGCTGCCAAGTCACTTCAGCTGTGTTCAGTGGCTCCTGTTCTGTCCCACAATACCAGAGTTCTACGAAGCCCCCACCTGATGGCAGTGTGACTCCCCCCCCCGCCCCTCCCCCCCCCCCCCCCCCCCCCCCCCCCCCCCCCCCCCCCCCCCCCATCCCCTCATGAACTCGCCGACATAGAAAACTTTCGACATCTCAAAGAGGGATTGCTTGCCAGTGGTATAGCGTTTAGTCACTGTGTGTTTGTACTGCATACCCAATTGTGTTAAGCAAGAAAATAGTGTAGTGTTTACGATCAAAGATCTGATTTAGTTTGAAATGTCAACAACACTGAAACAGTATGACAAAGACTTGGGTGTGTGTGTGTGTGTGTGTGTGTGTGTGTGTGTGTGTGTGTGTGTGTGTGTGTTTGGGGGAAGAGAGATTTTTCCTGTTCTTTCAGTAGTGACCGTACATGTTGGTTTCAAATCCAGTTTAAAAGAAAAAAAATGATTATTCAGAAGTCACCATACTGTTGGTTACAAGACCAGTCTGGACTGATTTTTCTTAAGTAAACTTTTGATTGTCTCAAGACCTGTTTGAAATTTTCTTTTGCCTTTGATGTAACACTGTTCACTGGTTTGGGGGCCAGTTTGGAAAGAGTTCATGTTCTGCAATGTGACTTTACAAACTGGCGTCAAGACTTTTTCTTTTACATAACTTGCCCTTTCCACCTCTAATCTCAAAACCGGCGTCAAGACTTTTAAATAACTTGCCCTTTCCACCTCTAATCTCAAAACTGGCATCAAGACTTGTAAATAACTTGCCCTTTCCACTTCTAATCTCAAAACCGGCGTCAAGACTTTTAAATAACTTGCCCTTTCCACTTCTAATCTCAAAACTGGCGTCAATACTTTTTCTTTTAAATAACTTGCCCTTTCCACCTCTAATCTCAACACATTTCAATGGCCAACGGTTGGACTCCTGACTCTATTCTTTAAAAGAAGACAGATCCTATTTAGATTCTGTTCCTCATCTCTGCTAAGAGAGCACGAATGCAAACACCTCCATTGATACGTACCCACATTTGTAATGCTGCAAAAGAAATGCTCATCCATTTTATTGAAGAATTCGTGTTAAGTTCATATGAGGATTTCTTTTTATCTGATTCTCACTATATATTTTAAATCTGCACCTACAACCAACCGAATACATATATTGAAATACTTCGTTTTCAAGCATTAGTACTTGAAAATAGTTTTCCAGTATGTTTCAGTTAATCATCAAGAGACATTCGGTTACAATTCAGAATTTCTATCAATCATGATGTCGTCATATCAGTCTATTCATACAGTTGAACATTTTACCTACGTCATTGAACAAATCGAAACCAGCAGACATCAAAATTTCAGTTTATTGATAGTTTGATTATGTTTCTAAATTATGTAGACTATGACCAAAACAGTTTAATGCTAAAGTCCTTTCCCCTGATATTTTCTTTATCATCATCATCATCATCATCATCATCATCCTCATCAAGAATTCCTCCCAGTTGGGGTCGCTGTCGATATTTCACTTTGTTGTACTATTCTTTTTCGATTTTATACCATACCATACCATTACCCCCCCTCTCTCTCTCTCTCTCTCTCTCTCTCTCTCTCTCTCTCTCTCTCTCTCTCTCTCTCTGTGCGTGTGTGCGTGTGTGCGTGTGTCTGTCTGTCTCTCTCAATCTCTGTCTGTCTGTCTGTCTGTCTCTCTCTCTCTCTCTCTCTCTCTCTCTGGGGTGAGTTCCGGTTCACGTGAAGTTACAGGTCGGCTTCAGAGCTCTGACGAAATTGTTATATTTTCCTAAATAATCTGGACTATTGAACTGTTCCTCAGCAATTCAACTCCTGTGTGTGTGAGTACATGCCTGTCGACAACACCAGTTTTAGAACTGTGTGTGGTTCTTTTTTTTTTGGACATTTTCAATTTTATGTATCGACGAGCAAAGTTGGCCATGTCATTGCAGAGCAAAAGTGGTCAATGCGTGCAAGATGTGTGCTGTTGGCTGTGATCATTCCCAGCTTGCTGTTATGCTCAGTAATGTCGAGCTAACCCGGGACCTGGAATGAGACCACGTCAATGATACTGCGGTAAGCGAAGAACATTCTTCCCTTCTTAGCGTCGGACAGTTTTTCCGTGTTGTGAAGACTTGAAAGCTTTGCTGTGCGCCATGTTCAATCAGCAACAGCAAAACATGACAGCAAGTTTCAACACTGTGCGTGCACAGATTAGCGATGTGCAAGAAAGCTTGACTGCAATGGGTCGGGAGGTTTCAGACCTGTGTGCAAGAACTGCAAAACTTGAAAAAGATTTGGACAATGTGCGGGACAGAGTCAGAGAGCGATTAGTATTGTGACAGAGGTGGAGGAGAGCTGCAAGAACTGGAGAGGAACGTGGACGAGAAGGTGGACAAGTTGGAATCCTTCTCTAGAAGGGATAATTTGAAATTTTTTGGGATTGCAGAGACAGTTGAGGAAACCAAACATTGTGTGCACAGAAAGTGGTGGACGCTTTGCAGATACAGTGCCAGGGAAAGGACTGGGTACAGACAGACATCGTCCGTGCACATCG
Organism: Conus ventricosus; assembly: GCA_018398815.1. Taxonomy (NCBI): domain Eukaryota; kingdom Metazoa; phylum Mollusca; class Gastropoda; order Neogastropoda; family Conidae; genus Conus; species Conus ventricosus. The sequence continues at coordinate 3,071,251 of CM031629.1, read as the reverse complement.
CCTGGGCGCTCGCCTTCCAGGAATTCAGTAGCACACAGCGGCCCGCCCATGATCGCTAAATTACGCGGTGGTCGATAAGATGGACGTGCTGACAAAGGTAGGATGCGCTGAAGAGAAAGGTGTGAGGATCGCCGGTGATCTAAACTACAAGACAACAGCAGATCATTAAGGATCACCGCGATCGAGGCTACACGCACACTTCAGAGGGACAAGCTGATCGTGACGGGACCATTCGGCGCCATGACGACCGTGGCAACACAGACAGATCGGTCAACTCGCACGGGAGGCCAGAGATAAACGACACAGCCATCACCTCGCTCGGGCACGGGACACACGACAACAAGAGCAACACGTGCAGAAGAGTTAGGCTTTGGGTCCACAGACCGAAAGACCATACTTTTTGCGGGCCAGAAAAGGTATGGGCAGAAAGGTGCGGTTACCCGTCTCCACAGGGTCGCAAGTTCTGCCGCTTTGCAAGATGTGCGGTGACAAGGAAGCGCAAGATTTTCTGCTCCGGTGGTGGTACAAAAGAAGATCTCTAGCATCCAAACGACGTTTTTGGGTGCACCCAATTTGTAAAGATCGGGGAGCACGCAAATCACGACCTTTTCTAGCCCGTACAGACCAGAAAATGTCTGGCATGCTTGACGCCACCCAGATTGTGCGGAACAGGTAAAGTCTGGCGTAGCGGACTGGCCTGCTGTGGACAAGTCTAGTAGTAAAATAGTGTTGAAACGCAACCGCACTTTTTCTGTACGGTCTGTGCGGGTCTGTGGACACAAGCGCTTACGCAGAAGCTGCCAGGTCACCGCGTGACGCCGTGACTCCTGTGACAACGCATCGGCAAAGAGTTGACAGCAGCGGGATGCGAGAGAAGACTCAGACTGGTGGTGTTTTGGGCCAGCCTGCACGTGATTCTCCTGACATTCGATCGTGTCATGACACCGACGCGTCACCACCCCGTGTTACCCTTCCCCCACCCCACCTGTATCCTCTTCTGGTAAGCAACAGACTGTGTGCCGTGAAACCGTTCAGGTCAAAGGTCATAGCACCCGTAGTCGGGCGCAGTTCGCCAGCGGTTCACGAGAAAGAGATAGTGAACAGAGACGGCTTACTGACAGTGTAAGGCCGGGTCAGGTGTTGAGAAGCACGACACAGAAACATGGACAGAAGCAGACCGGCGCTTGTCAGTCGTCATCAGGACGGACCTAGGAATACGGCCCGCCCAATCCTGTTCTGTGCAGCAACGGAATAAATGGCAGTGTGAAAGACAGTGTGCATGAGTATGGGAATGACATAGTGAATAATTGGATTAGTGATGATGTGAATGATGACGTAGGTTATGCTGATACCTGCACTGATGGTGATGTTGACGACACTGATATGCCTGCTGTGAATGATCCCAATATTGTCGAAGATGTAGATTATGTTGGCACCTACACTGATGATGATGTTAATAATACTGATATACCTAGTGTGAATAATCCCCGTATCGCTGATGACGTTTCTGATCCCTTCAAGGATAGCTATAGTGTTGTCCATCATGATTTGACTGCTGCTATTTATGCTGTTGCTTGTTCTGATTATATGGATGATGACGTCGGTGTTGATCAAGTTGGTATAAGTCAAGGTGGTGGTGATGCCAATGATGAGATTAGTCAGAAAGGTTATACCAATGTAGTTGATGATATTATCAGTCATAGTTATGGCATTACTATTGATGATGGTCATATTAGTCATCATGATGGTGATGACAGTAATGATGTCGGTGATGTCACTGGTCATGACGTAGGGAATGTCAATGATGTCAATAATCATGGTATTGGGGATGTTGGTGTTGTCATTTGTCCTGATTCTGGGGATGCCAGTGATGTCATCAGCCATGAAATTGAGGATAGCAGGGATGTCAGTGGTCATGATAGTGGGGGCATCGGTGATGTCATTTGTTATAATATTGGGAATGTTGGTGATGTCACTAGTCGTGATATTGGAGATGTCGGTGATGTCATTAATCACAATATTGGGGATACCAGTGATGTTATTGGTCATGATATTGGGGATGTTGGTGATGGTATTGGTCATGATATTGGGGATGTCAATGATGTCATTACTATTGATATCGGGCATGTCGGTGACGTCATTAGCTATGATATTTGGGATGTCAGTGACGGTGTTGGTCATGAGGGTGGGGATGTTAACGAAGTTATTAATCATGATAGTGGCGATGCCGGTGATATTATCAATTATGATATGGGGGATACCAGTGGTGTTGTTGGTCAAGATATTGGGGATATCGGTGATGCTGCTAGTCATGATATTTGGGATGTCGGTGGTGTCTCTGGTCATGATATTGGTGTTGTCAGTGATGTTATTAGTCATGAAGGTGGAGATGTTATTGATGTTATTAGTCATGATATTGAGGATGTCGGTGATGTTACTGGTCATGATACTTGGGATATCAGTGATATCATTGGTCATGAGGGTGGGGATGTTGGTGACGTCATTAGTCATGATGAGGGGGATGCCAGTGATGTTAGTCATGATATGTGTGATGTAAGTCATGTTGTTGGTCATGATGATGTTGATGTCAGTGATGTAATTAGTCATGATAGTTGTGATTTCAGTCATGTTATTAGTTATGATGGTGGTAATGTCATTAGTCATGATTGTGGTGATGTTATTGTTGAAAGCAATGTAGTCAATCATGTCAGTCATGTTATTGGTGTCGATAGGAATAGGAATCATAATAGTGATTTTTCTTCTGATGTTAGTGACATCATTGATTATGACCATGATAATGCAAATGATGTGGATGATGACGTTTTCGACCACAAGCAAAGAAGTTTTCAAAATGAACGGTTAACTTTTTTGACTTATAATATTGAGGGACTAGCACGTATTTATGAACCTGATATGCGATCTTTTATTGGAAATTTTGACTTTGCTTTGCTGGTGAAAACTTTTTCTCAGACCTTTTCTTCACAGTGTTTTCCCCAACATAAAGCCTATGTTACACCGGCTGTCAGACTGACTGACTCTGTCACTGCCCGCCTCTCGGGCGGCGTTGTGCTATTAGTCAGAAAGGAACTAACTGCTTATATTGAACGTATTGAAATGGAATATGATAATGTAGTTATTTTGAAGTTATCTAAACGTTTATTTAATTCACACTCTGATGTTGTTTTATTGGGTGCATATCTCCCTCCGACTGACTCGGCATACTACAAAGATACGGAGATAACTAATGGTGTTGCACTAATTGAACAGTGTATTATACTACAAAGATACGGAGATAACTAATGGTGTTGCACTAATTGAACAGTGTATTATACTACAAAGATACGGAGATAACTAATGGTGTTGCACTAATTGAACAGTGTATTTTGGATGTTCTTGAACTGCTTGGCGATGTTCAATTTATTTTGTTTGGTGATTTTAATGCTAGGACTGGTACCGAATACCCTCATGATGACATTATTCCTGATGACTTCTTTGATAACTCTTCTGTGACCCATGTTAATTCAAGCCATCCTAGTCGACATTCTATGGATCATGTCGTGAACAGTTTTGGAAGATACCTCATAAATGTCTGTGAACAGTTTAGTTTTTCAATACTAAATGGAACTGTAGTGGGTGATGCACATGGGAATTTTACATATGTGGCTTCATCTGGTTGTAGTGTTATTGATTATTTCTTGATGTCAAGCAACCTTTTGTCCTTGTGTTCGTCGCTGAAAGTCCAGAGCAGAACTGAGTCTAAACATATGCCAGTAGTTTTGGAGTTGTTGACCACTGCTATTGCTGAGATTCCAGAAAGAGTTCAGCCTAAAGGTAAATCTTATTCTAAGTATGTTTGGAATGAAGATTTTAGTCAAGACTTTTGCTTGTGTTTGGATTCTGATGAGGTTAAAAACCACATCAATGAAGCAATTGAACTCGTTGATTATGATATTAATGCCGCTTTGACAAAGTTTAATGAGGGTTTATATATAAACTGGACGGTGTATGAAGAAGACTGTAACAACAGGTAGGGACAAAAAGCAGGTTTGGTATGATTTGGAATGTAGACAAAGTAGATTATTTCTAAGGAGAAAGTTGAGAGTTTTTAATAGGACACACGATGACACGGATAGACTGGCATATTGTAAGAAAAGAAAACAATATAAGTACTTGTTAAGAGATAAAGCAGCTGGACACAGGGAGAGGGTGCTGTTGACGCTACAAGAAAAAATGAATGATCCGAAAGTTTTCTGGGCTACTGTGAAGTCTTATGTTTCAAAATCTTCCGCTTCAATGAAATTACTAAAGAGGAGTGGCATAATCATTTCAACAATGTATTCAATTCACTGCCTGTTGATGGTAACGATATTGATTACTTTGACATTCATGGCTATGGTAGTAATGATGATGTTGGTTTCCATGGTGGGGAACAGGTTGATGACGATATTATTGAAGCTTTAGAAGATGATAATATAGATATTCTTGAGCGAGACATAATAATGTTGAAGTTTTGGAAGCTATAACAGCACTAAAAAAGGGTAAGGCTTCGGGACCAGATGGTATAATTGGTGAATTTTTCAAAAACCCGTCAATACAGATAATACAATTTCTTGTTAAATACTTCAATTTTCTTTTCACGTCTGGTTCATACCCTGATGCATGGATGGAGTCTTTAATCCAACCATTACATAAAAAGGTGATACTGCTGTCCCAGATAATTATAGAGGTATATCTTTGCTGAATATAAGTAGTAAAATTTATAGTTTTATTTTAAATAAAAGACTGTCAAACTGGATAGAACAAAAAGAATTAATCCATGAAACCCAAGCTGGCTTTCGAAAACATTACAGTACTATTGATCAGATCTTTACTTTAACAGCGCTAGTTCAAAAGCAGTTAGTTAAACGCAAGAAATTGTATGTGGCTTTCATAGATTTTAAGAAGGCGTTCGATTCGGTGATACGGGAAAGGCTTTGGATTGTTTTGAAGAAAAACAAGATAAGGGGTAAAATGTTCAATGCAATAAAGAGCATGTATAATGTTGTAAAAGCTAGGGTTAGAGTAGGAGGAGATGTTTCAGAAACATTTATGTGCCCTCGTGGCCTTAAACAAGGAGAAATATGTAGTCCTGTTTTATTTTCTCTTTTTATTAATCATTTAGCTGAAGAAATTACACGAACAGGAAAGCATGGTGTTCAACTTAATCCCGATTTCATAGAAATTTTAATCCTCCTCTTTGCAGACGACGTTGTGCTAGTTTCAGATACCATAAACGGATTACAAACTCAACTAAATATCTTGTGGAATGTGTCCAAGCGATTAGGACTAATTGTGAACCTTGAGAAATCTAATATCGTTATATTTAGAAATGGTGGTTATGTTTCTATTCGTGAAAGGTGGAAATATGGAAATGAAACGCTTTCGATAGTAAATATGTATAAATATTTAGGTATATTCCTTTCTACCCGTCTGTCATATACACATTCTCTTTTGGATTTGTCCAGTCGTGCAAAAAAAGGGGTAATTGCAATATTTCGTATTTTATGGTCAATTGGTAGTTCGTCTCCTGCAGTATTTTTCAAACTGTTTGATGGCCAAATACAGCCCATGCTGACGTATGGGGCTGAGATATGGGGTATAAGAACAAATCTTCAGCCAATTGAATCTGTTCATCTTTTTTCTTTAAAAAGGTTTCTCAATATAAAAATACATTCTTCAAATATATTAGCATATGGTGAGACTGGACGATATCCACTTTTTGTAAATGTTTATGTTAAATGCCTGAAATATTGGTTACGTATTCTGAGAATGCCACTGAATAGGTTACCACTTAAAGCATATAACATGTTACTAACTCTGCAGAATCAAGACAAAGAAACCTGGGTGTCCTCCATGCAGAATCTTTTATATCGTTATGGTTTTGGACACGTGTGGGAGAGCCAAGGTGTCGGAAACTGTAATTTGTTCATATCAACCTTTAAAAATAGATTAATAGAGTGTTATAAGCAGGAATGGCATTTTGACATAACAACAAGAGATAGATTCTCTTTTTATAGTTCATTCAATTCGGCGTTATCTATTAGTTTTCATCTAATTACAGTAAAACATGTTCCTGTGCGAAATGCTTTGACAAGATTAAGACTTGGTGTCTCATCATTGAAACCTCATCGTTTGCGACATTGTCAAAATGTTTCGGGAGAAAATTTGAACTGCCCATTTTGTTTTGTTAGAGAAACGGAAATACACTTCATTTTAGTATGTCCGAAATACAAGGAACTAAGGGAACAGTATATTCCCGCCAAGTTCTACAAATACCCATCATGTTTTAGATTATCAATGCTTTTGGCAAACCAGAATAGTATCGTAATAAATAATCTAGCAACATTTATATTCAAATCATTGCAATTGAGACGGCTTTTCCTGATTTAAAAGAATTGCAAACCAGTTTCAAATCATCTGGTATTCCAGCATGTACTTTTGCTTTCCCATTGGTGAACATGTTCTTATAGTATGACTAATGTACGACATGTTACACTATAATTTTTG
>CM031629.1:3046124-3059605 GCA_018398815.1 Conus ventricosus | reverse complement strand
GAAATATTGAGGCACTCTAATCAAAAGACTCAACAGATCAAAATAGTGGCTGAGGAAGCAAAGGAAACTAGATGGCATCAATTTTGTAAGTCACATAATTACGACAACAACGCTCCCTCAGTTCTGGCACATTCGTCATCGCGTGGAAGGAAAACACAGAACAAATGTCACCCCAGATATCTTATATCCGGATGGGACAACAAAGCTCAAAGCAAACGAGGAGTAAGGGTCGGCTCTACTGCCACACCTCACAGACCAGAGTGATCAGAAGAATTTGAAAGAAAAGACATGTGTCCAAATTGAATCAACATTTGCCTTAAACTAGCATTTAGAATGGAATCACAGCACCCAAACTGGATGAATTAATAGCGAAATACACTTAAGATAGTGCTACTGGTCCAGACAAATACGTTATCCAGATACCAAACAGCTATCAGAAGACAGAGCCCATACCTTCAGTCTCTACCAGGACAGTTTGGATAAAGCTATGTCCCAGAAGGCTGGACACACCGTCACCAAAGCCTTCGCCCGAACCAGGAAATGATCCTCATTAGCTAAGTGACTACCGCATACGTACTATGCAAAATAAGCTCATGGAAGAAAAGTCGGAAGAAAACAAGAAAACTCGCAAGAGACCTTCAAAGTAGACAAATCTTCCCTCCCAATCGAGGAAGCTATAGAACAGGTAAAAGTACAAGTGAAAGCTATAGAACAGGTAAAAGTACAAGTGAAAGCTATAGAACAGGCAAAAGTACAAGTGAAAGCTATAGAACAGGTAAAAGTACAAGTGAAAGCTATAGAACAGGTAAAAGTACAAGTGAAAGCTATAGAACAGGTAAAAGTACAAGTGAAAACGCGGTTAGGTTTGTCCATGAAGAATATGACGAACGCCACAGAAAGGATGAAACACCGGCAGTTGCAGTAGACCTGGAAGATGCATACACAACTAAGTCCAATTTTCGCTTCTCATGGAACTGCTACTCGACTATGGAGTCAGCAGGGCACTTTCACTGTGGATTGCTGCCGCACATCAGGAGCGGGTCATCGTGCTACAGTTTGGAGACTGGATGTCTGAACCTCATGCACTAACGGACTACCTCAAGGTTCCTCCTCACTCCCCTGCTTTGAACAACGTTTACATTAAAGCCCTTGAAGATCTCAATATAAAAGGGAATGTCTCGAGTGTTGACACTAGCAGATGACGGTCTAATCTACAAACGGTATACTTACCAGGCACACGACTGGAGGACTGTGGCTTCGTATGATTTTAATTCCCGTTTTTCTCATGTACAATGCTAACTGATTTTGTTTTCAAAAAGCTGTTCCATCCTCTTTGCATTGTTTCTTCTCTTCTGCAGCCTTCCAAGACTTACCCGAAACAGAGGAAACAGGTCCGTCCTTTCCAGCATCAGTTCCACGTAGTGGATCTCCCTGGTGAATGCCCTCCACGGTGCCAGCTCTGTCTCTGACTGCAGAAAATCCAGGATGGGCAGTGCCTCCGACATGTTCAGCATGTCCGCGCTGAAGAAACACGCACGCACGCGCACACGCACGCACGCACACACGCACACGCACACATTCATAAGCACGCACACACTCGCGCGCACACACACACACACACACACACACACACACACACACACACACACACACACACACACTCGCACGCACGCACACACGCATGCGCACTCGCGCGCACGCGCACACACACACACACACACACACACACACACACACACACACACACACACACACACACACATTGAGTTTTGTTGGGTGCCTTCGCACTGTAACATAAACGGAAACGAAATGGCCGACAGAGCTGCTAAAAGAGTCGCAAAAGGTTTAGAGAAGACTGTAGACATGACACTTCCTTTGTCACTTCATGAAAATTACAGGCTGCTGGAAACAACAGCATGGAAAAGATTTAGCAGATGTTATGATGAAAAGACTCTTAACACAAAATACAGCTGCAGTTCCTTTGGAAATTGTATCGAGAAATTTGTCAAATGCACCGTTATATTATTGTAGACTTGTAACTTCCCTTTTTTCCGCCTAAAAATTAACGCTTTAAAAAGCAAATTCTCCAAAAATGTATATTGCCAGTGTGGTGCACAAATCACAGTTAATCACATTTTATTCCATTGTAAAAGTCTCCGATGTTTTTTACCTGATTCAGTCACAGCAAAGAATGTTTCGGAAGAAAACATAGATGATTTATTATATGACACAAAGGTTTTACTACAAATTGCTGAATCCCTAATTCACACCCCCATCAGGTCATTCCTGTAGATTTGGTTTTCTTCCAGTGTAGATTAGTGGTTAGGGACACATCCACCCACCCACGTTTCTGTATTTTGCATTTATTTGTTACATGCATCTTTTAACATTTCCTCTTTACTGGTAATGCAGTGTTCACAGTTTTCATTACCTCACACATTTACACTCTCACACACTCACAGACAGAATGCACTCACTCACGCACACTTTGGTCTAATATCACTTATGGTGAAAAGACGTAAAAACAAAGAACGAACGAACACGCACATACACACACACACACACACACACACACACACACACACACACACACAACAAAAAATGCGTAGGTAACATGTGAGCCCCCCCCCCCCTCTCACACACACACACACACACACCAGCACACACACACACACACACACACACACACACACACAGAAACACACACAGAGAAACACACACAGAGAAACACACACACACACACACACACACACACACACACACACACACACACACACACACACAGAAACACACACAGAGAAACACACACAGAGAAACACACACACACACACACACACACACACACACACACACACACACTCACTACAAAATATGCGTAGGTAACATGTGAGCCATCTCTCTCTCTCTCTCCTCTCTCTCTCTCTCTCCTCTCTCTCTCCTCTCTCTCTCTCTCTCTCTCTCACACACACACACACACACACACACACACACACACACACACACACACACACACACATACACACGCGCGCGCACACACGCGCACGCACGCACGCAGAAACAGAAACGAACAGAGAAGGAAAGTAGTAATGAACGTAACGGGAGAGGGGGGGGGGGGGGGACAGAGACAATGACACTGACAAGCAAACACAGAGATAAACAGACACTCAGACAAAGGGCAGAACACAGAGACTCAGACAAAGGGCAATAACTCACTTGACCAAGCTCCAGGCATCATTGATGAGCTGACCTCTGTTGATCGCAGGAATTACCTGCCACGTAACAAACAACACAATATGTTGCCTGCAGAAGTCCCACATGTCGAAACGCCTTACTTTTCTATTGTCAGCTGATTGCAGGAATTATACCCAATACATGATAGATAGCGTGATATTTCACCTGCAGTAGAACTCCAACAGGTCAAAACGTCTGACGTTTGTATTGTCAGCCAGTTGCTCCATTCGTTTTGTTGGTTTAGTAAAACAGCTTTTATTTATTTTTAAAAAAAAAAGCACTCTTTAAAAAAAAAGCCCCTACCTCTCTAATTTGTATGAACAAAATCAAATCTGTAAAGTCTGAAAAACCATTCTCATCAGCTATCAATTCTGTCTCAGTCCCAACGGCCAGCTAAGGAATGGCCTAGAAGCAAAAAGCCTTTCACCTCTTTTGATTAAATTCCTAACATAGCTGGTTCCTTTCCTTCTATTTCTCTTGAAAAGGACGTGGAACATCGTGGATGGTAAAAGCAGAGAACAACACACTGCTCGTTTGCGAGTTGTGACAACCCAGACTTAGTAAAGGAGGAAAATACGTTGACTGCTTCAAACACTTATCGACATTTGATACAGCACTGGAGCTGGGAAGATATAGTCAATAATGATCAAGCTGTAAAACGCAATACAGAAAATTCAGAAGTGAGTGGGGAAAAATATCAGAAAGAATGAAGACATCCTCATATCCACTAAGTCTGGTTGGGGAAACACAGTGAAACAACAATGATTAAAGTAATCCGAAATGAAAGTGCAGCATATAACTTCACTTTTTTTTTAGTCCAGCAAAGGAAATAGAAGCAGTATTACAAGCATTTTGCAAGCTTTCGACCATCAACAATCTTAAGCATTAAAAATCCATGGAACTGTCCGACTTCAGGACTCATCTTCAAAGCGTACACAGTGGAACGGGAAGCCCAGATTGACATGAAGCAAAGGGCAGCCTCCGAGTGGAGAGGCTCATATGGATGAACTGCCTGGACATGCAAACATCAAGGAATATTAACGGGCAGACCCGTCGGGCTTAAAACACAACCAAGATGAATCTAATAAAGGCCCAAAAGACATCGTAAGAATCTGAATCGATCGTTTCAGCAAACAAGATCAAGACCACGCTTCCATAGACCACCTAGCAGAACTTCAAGAGAGAAACAGCAGGATGTCTAAACCAAAGACAAGAGCAAAAGACTCGTCAGCACCCAAATATCAGCATCTCAGGACCAGCATTGCAGATATTTTCTTTTTTAATCGGACAGACGTATACTGTGCCTTTCCAACGAAAGATGCAAAATACTGAAGCAATATTATCAACCGAGGTAATAGACTCTAAAACTCTCAGGACCCTTATTTTATCGAATGCAGTTTTTTTCCAGGACGTTCTTTAGGGATCTGTCGCTGGTTTTGAGACTTTCTACCGAATTCTTCCTTTAGGTATTTTCCGCCACACTTTTACGTAATTTCCTGTGACATGCTCCGTCGTTCGCTGTGGCCTTAGGCTGAGCAAATGCGGAATAGTAAACATGAACTCATCTGCAACAGTTATCCCTCTTCAATGGAACTGAAACCAAAACTGAATATATATATATATATATTATATATATATATATATATATATATATATATATATATATATATATATATATACACACACACACACACACACAAACCGTGAACCAGTCAAGACGTGATTCAAATGCTCCTGCTTTGATCGGATATTCAATGACGGAAAACAAAGTTTTTGGGGGATAAATTTTAGTTTTGCAAAAATGCCAGTGAATGCTCTGCAGCATCATGGGAAAAAAAATGAAAAATTTGGACCAGTTCTATTACAAATATTGTGGAAAAAATGTAATCGTGTCAAGCTGAAGCGGTACTCACCACACAGCCATCGGGACATGTTTACAGACTTTTCTTATCGCTGTGCTCTGGTCCCATTCTGCATGATGTGTTTTCTCGTGTCGGTCGAATGCGTGCTAATGTGTGAACGGCAAGATTGGTTTGTTCATGATGTGTATCTCCACATACTGTGTTGTGTTTCGCCTCCTCCGCACTCTGAGTTCTTTGTCACAATGACTAGAATTTCCCCGCTCGAAACTGATAAAGAATCGTGTCTAAAGTACTCAAACCTTCCGTCTGCGTGGTTTTTAGCACTGTCAAACGATGTTGAGTTGAATCCGGGGCCATCAACAGGAGATTTAATTTCAGGTTTAGGTCGGTCGATGAACTCGCGGCTAGATAACGATTTCCTCTCTAACACAGCGGCAGTTCATGACAAAATGGAGAGACCTTACAGACCAGCTCAAGAGAGAAAAGAATGAGATTGCTGTAATTAAGGTCAGAACTGTGCAGCTCGAGGAAAAGTTGGAGATGAGCGAGATGAACGAGTTGATGGAGATAAGTCGACGACAAGAAAATATCGTACTGTATGGTGTGCCCGAGAGAGTAGAGGGAGAAACAAAAACGACCAGTTTTTAAACGCGGTTCTTCAGCCACTGAATCAATGTTGCAGTGAGAAACATTGGAAAGAGCAAGATGTTGCAAATACATTTCGCACGGGAAAGAAAGAGAAAAGAGACGGGCCCCGCCCCGTTTAGTGAAGATGATGACGGGTAGAAACGAACGCCGCTTGATTTCTAGCAAGGCTTTCAGGTCAAGCGCTGAAGAAGGAGGCAGTGAAAATAAACGACGACCTGATGCCGAAACAACGTGATGAACTCCGCCAGCTGAGGGATGAGGGTAATGTGGCATTCTACCGAGGGCGACGGCTGCATGCAGACCAGGGAGTCCCAGACCAGCCGGCAGGAAAAGTCAGCTTTGAGAGGGGGCCAGCATTCATCAAACAGCAATCCGCACCCACGCCGTACCAACCCCTATCGCCAGCAGTATTGTCTCCCTATGCCAGACCCTATCGCCAGCAGTATTGTCTCACCAGGCCAGCTCAATCGCCAGCAGTATTGTCTCCCCAGGCCAGCCCCTATCGCCAGCAGTATTGTCTCCCCATGCCAGCCCCTATCGCCAGCAGTATTGTCTCCCCATGCCAGCCCCTATCGCCAGCAGTATTGTCTCCCCAGGCCAGCCCCTATCGCCAGCAGTATTTTTCCCCAGGCCAGACCCTAATCGCCAGCAGTATTGTCTCCCCATGCCAGCCCCTATCGCCAGCAGTAATTGTCTCCCCAGGCCAGCCCCTATCGCCAGCAGTATTGTCTCCCCAGGCCAGCCCCTATCGCCAGCAGTATTGTCTCCCCATGCCAGCCCCTATCGCCAGCAGTATTGTCTCCCCAGGCCAACCCCTATCGCCAGCAGTATTGCTCCCCATGCCAGCCCCTATCGCCAGCAGTATTGTCTCCCCAGGCCAACCCCCTATCGCCAGCAGTATTGTCTCCCCAGGCCAGCCCCTATCGCCAGCAGTATTGTCTCCCCAGGCCAGCCCCTATCGCCAGCAGTATTGTCTCCCCAGGCCAGCCCCTATCGCCAGCAGTATTGTCTCCCCAGGCCATCCCCTATCGCCAGCAGTATTATCTCCCCAGGCCAGCCCTTATCGCCAGCAGTATTGTCTCACCAGGAAAGCCCCTATCGCCAGCAGTATTGTCCCCCCAGGCCAACCCCTATCGCCAGCAGTATTGTCTCCCCAGGCCAACCCCTATCGCCAGCAGTTTTGCCTCCCCAGGCCAGCCCTATCGCCAGCAGTATTGTCTCCCCAGGCCATCCCCTATCACCAGCAGTATTGTCTCCCTATGCCACCCCCCTATCGCCAGCAGTATTGTCTCCCCAGGCCAACCCCTATCGCCAGCAGTATTGTCTCACCAGGAAAGCCCTATCGCCAGCAGTATTGTCTCCCCAGGCCATCCCCTATCACCAGCAGTATTGTCTCCCTATGCCAGACCCTATCGCCAGCAGTATTGTCTCCCCAGGCCAGCCCCCATCGCCAGCATATTGTCTCACCAGGCCAGCCCCTATCGCCAGCAGTATTGTCTCCCCAGGCCAGCCCCTATCGCCAGCAGTATTGTCTCCCCAGGCCAGCCCCTATCGCCAGCAGTATTGTCTCCCCAGGCCAACCGCCCTCAAGTCCAGCATCAACGACGGCTGTCCTACAGCACCAGCAGTGGTGCAGGGGTGGTGGCAGGGGGGGGCGTCCATAGGAACCACGGATTTGGGAGCGATTGGGGGGGTGGCAGGAGGGCGTCCAGGGGAACCACGGAGGTGGAGGTGACTGGGGTGGTGGCAGGGAGGGCGTCCATGGGAAACCACGGAGTTGGGGGTGACTGGGGTGGTGACTGGGGTGGTGACTGGGGTGGTGACTGGCGCGGGGAGTGACAGGACAGGCAGGCCTCACGACAGCGGCGTTGTCAGGATTCCGGTCTGTCACCTCCCTCTAGTCCCTTCCTTGCCTCTAAGGGGCAGGGAGGGGGTTCTGATGTTGGCGACAACTGGTGGAGCTGTCGATGATGGTACAGGATGGAATGATGGAGTGGACTCTACGTGGAGTCCTGGTGGAGGCCGTGGGGTCGCCGCGCCCGGCAGCGTGTGCAGTCACCGTCACGGAATTCCAGGTACCGAGAAAACTAACCGTCAGACGCCTCAGGTGTGGGCGTTAAGACCAGACTGCGGTCGCAGAGAACGGTCGTTGATGGAGGGTCACAGCAGGAGGCTCCTCACAGGGGGGTGTCGACAACATGTTTCAGCAGTCACAACAGGACTGACGCCAGACGGCCACGTGCAGTGACGTAATGCTGCGGCCACCGCCACGCGCATCTACAGCAACAGTGGGGGGGGGGGGGGGGGGGGGGGGGGGGGGGGGCGGGGGGAGGGGTCATGCCGTCCGCTTTCTGACACGGAATGTGGAGGGTGTTATGTCTAAACTAGATGACTTAGATTTCAGACGTTTTCTCAACGATTTTGAGATCGTGTGTGTAGTCAAAACGTTTCTCAAATTCAACACAGAGCTTGACTGTTTACCAGAATTTGCACAGTCTTCTACAGCAGCTGTGAAGATTAGTCAGCAATGCAGGCACTATGGTGGTACACTTGTCCTTGTCAAAAAGAATAATGTAAAATATGTGGCGTCTTTGAATTGCGATGCTGAATAACATTGTTCTTTTAATGTTAGATAAAAAATCTGTTTACAGTAGTAACCATGAAATTTTTTTGTTCTGCTAATGTTTGCCCTGTTGACTCTCTATATCATGTATACAGAGGTGATACTGCATTATCTAGCATTTCAGATATTAAGCAATGTCTATTACAATGTTTAGAAAAGTATGAAAGGGTTACTTTCTGCTTTGTGGAGATTTTCAATGCTCGTACAGGCCAGTTGAATAACGGATTGGAGGAACAGGAGGCTGATAATGAGACTTGTGTGCGGCAGATTTGTTAACGGCTTCTGTGAATGAGCAGTCAGTTGTCTTGCTGGGGTCTAGTGTCTGTGGCGAGTGGCTTGAAAAGAAAAATTTTCCCATTGGCCAGAAACACAGCCCTTGGTACGACTACAATTGGAGATCGGTAAAAAGAGAGATGCGACAAAAACGGACATTTGAAAGAACTGTGAAACGGGTGCAAACACAGAAGAACAGAATACAGTACGTTATGTGTCGTAAAAATATAGGCGATTGTTAAAAGAAAAAATCGCAGTTACATAAAGCAAAAAACTGTCAAAACTAATAGAATCGTCCACAGGCTCAAAACAGTTTTGGAAAGAAGTAAAAACATCAATTGGGCGAAGTCATTCCAACCAGACATAAGTAAAGAGGAGTGGTATAACCATTTTAAAGGGTGCTGGGGGAAAAAAGGTTCTGTGACCGTGAGCACCGTTGAGGGGGAGTTAACTCCTCCTGCTATTGAACTACTGGATTGTTTGCATCACTGCAAATGAAATCATGGGGGCGGTCAATACTTTAAAGGGGAACAAGTCGCCTGGCGTAGATGGTTTACTTGCTGAAATGCTAAAAAACCTCGCTTCCAGTTTGCCTATCCTTGATTCAGGCAATTACCCAAAGGCATGGGCGGAGGCTGTGATTGTGCCTATACATAAAGGAGGTGACAGAGAGGCTCCAGATAATTACAGGGGTGTATCACTGTTGAGCATTTTAGGAAAGGTCTTTGCTAAGATCTTGAAATAGCGACTCAGCACGTGGGCAGAAGCTAACAACTGTTTTGTGGAAGAACAATGGGGACTCCGGCATGGTTATTCCACTGTGGACAATGTATTTGTTTTGTATGGTATTGCAGAAAGGTGTCTGTCTAAACGATCAGGAAAACTGTATGCGTGTTTTGTTGATTTTCAAAAATGTTTTGACACAATCAACAGGAGCATCATGTGGAACGTTTTAAGGCAAGCCAGAGTTGGAGGCAAAATGTTGAGAACACTGCAAGGTATGTACACAGCAGTTACGGCGTGTGTGAGGTGTGGTGATGATGAACTGACCGATCATTTTGAATGCCCAAAAGGTTTGAGACAAGGCTGTATTTTGTCGCCAACATTATTTTCCTTTGTGATTAATGAATAACGGTTGAGATCACAGAGAAGGGCAGTTTGGTATGCAACTAACACCTAATGTAATACAGATTTTGACCCTGCTCTTTGCTGATGATGTGATTTTAACCTCCAACTAACACCTAATGTAATACAGATTTCGATCCTGCTCTGTGCTGATGATGTGATTTTAATCTCTTACTGCGCTCGTGGCTTGCAGTCTCAAATCGATATTCTTAAAAGTTTTGCCGACAAGTCCGATTTGACTGTAAATTTGAGCAAGACAAAAATGATTGTATTCAGAAAGGGTGGATTCCTTGGAGTGAATGAGTAATGGGGTGCGGAATGAGAGAAATATTTAGGCCTGCTTTCACTATTAAATTGTCTCTTAACCAAGATATTTCAGCACTTGCTACAAAAGCCAAAGTAAGAACGGTGAAAATACCGAAGTCCCTGTGGGGATTAGGACGTATTGATAAGAATGTGTTTGGTTTTTTTTCAACTGTTTGATGCTCAAATATTGCCTGTTATCCTGTATGGATCTGAAGTATGGGTATTTCAACAGTTTGACATTCTTGAAAAGGTGCACATGTTTGCATGTAAAAAAAAAAAGTGTTAAATGTTGGGATTCAGACTCCAAATAAGAGGTTTAGGTGACTTGGAACGATTCCCTATATTTGTTCACGCAGCTGCGAGATGTATTAAGCTTTGGTTCAGAGTTGTTACTTTAACAGACAATAGATTGCCCAAGAAAGTATATGAAATGATGCTACATCTACAGGGAAAGGGAAAAAAAGTACGTGGTCTTCCAAAATAAAAGACTTGCTTTGTAAAAATGGATTCGGGCATGTATGGCGACAACAAAATGTCGGCGATGTTGCTTCTCTTCTTGCTGTCTTTAGGCAAAGACTTAGGCATCATACAGGCAGGCTACGGTCGTCAGACATTCATCTTTGTGTTTACTCAATAACATCGAGTTCGAGTTTTCTCTCTCTCTCTCTCTCTCTCTCTCTCTCTCTCTCACTCTCACTCTCTCTCTCACTCTCTCACTCTCTCTCTCTCTCTCTCTCTCTCTCTCTCTCTCTTTAGAATGGGGTCTTGGCCTTAACATTGAATAAACATTGGTATTCATATTGATATTCGTATTCTCTCTCTCTCTCTCTCTCTCTCTCTCTCTCTCTCTCTCTTCTCACTCTCTCCTCTCATTTCCCCTGCCCTTTATCCCCTTTTCTCATCTTCTATCCAACCCGCTCCCTCACCCATCTCCCTCCCCCCCCCCCTCTCTCTCTCTCTCTCTCCTCATCTCTCTCTCTCTCTCTCTCTCTCTCTCTCTCTCTCTCTCTCTCTCTTCCATCATAATCCCACGTGCGAAAGGTGACGCTACCGAATGGTCTGTGTTGAGCTGCCGAACGAGAGCACGCCAGGTGGCGGTGTCGTAAAGCACACGGTAGTACCCCATTGGTGCACGTTGATCAGGATCCAGCCATTGGAGTCACTGGCCGTGGAATCCGGGATGAGCACTACAGAAATTAAAGAAGATGCAAACCATATAAACGTACTCCCAATTTAGATCTATCTTCAATAGGCTTGGCTCTGATCCTTTTCCTGAGAATTCCTTCTAATGAGCGCACGTGTTCTATTTTGTACACCCGCAAAAACCCCATTACACAACTTTCAGGAAGAGATTGCCAGTTTGGTCGTTGGTGTGGATAAGATAAGATAATGTTGCTTATAGCCCAGCCGACCACAAAGGGCCACATCAGGGCTGGTTGGTGTGGATGACACATTTACACATGGCATGCACCCTGCGTGAGAAATGGAAGAAGAAATGAAGGACAGAAAAGCTGAGTGATTAACAGTGACTAAATGACACAGGAAACCTCTGACTGTAGCGCCGGCAGGCAGCTCATCAGTCGGCTGTACCTAGGCAGGCAGCCCGTAAAGAAAAGAACAGCCTGTGTACTGGACCCAAAAAACACACCTGAAAACTCTCTTTCAGCCCCAGTGGCAGATGGTAAACCCCCTAAAGAGTTTGGACAGGAGTAAAAGGGATTGCCATCTCTTCTCTCTGTTCCATTCCTTTGGCCAGGGGTCTTTGACCTGGCGGACAATCTTCCAAAACGTACGGAAGAAGTGGCAATAGACTGGAAGGGGTACATTACACACACACACACACACACACACACACACACACACACACACACACACACACACACACACACACACACACACTCACTCACACACACACACACACACACACACACACACACACACACACACACACACACACACACAGACACACACACATGCACTGACTCACCTAATCATCCTCACTGGGCAGATAAAACAACAAATAAATGGAAAGATGGAAACACGCTGCACTCACCAGAATGGTTCTTGCTGAGCCAACGAATATCGTGACGCGATTTGGTCATGTTTGTGTTTTCACTGGTGGCATAGATGATAGGTATTTCCCACTGGTAGCTGGAGGAGAGAGAGAGAGAGAGAGAGAGAGAGAGAGAGAGAGAGAGAGAGAGAGAGAGAGAGAGAGAGAGAGAGAGGGGGGGGGGGTTAAGGTAAGCAAGAATCAGACATTATCATATTCAACCGATATTAGGTACTTTCCACGGAGCTTTGCACCGTTTGCCAAAAGACGATCTCCTTCGGTCCATCACACACACACACACACACACACACACACACACACACACACACACACACATTACTTATCCATTTATCCATCACGGAACGTCCATGTACCTGTCATCCGCACTGTTATCGGAGCCAATCAGAAAACGTCTCTGGGTCAGGGTGTATCCTCTGGCCGTTCTGGTGACCATGACAACGGGGTAGCCCATCTGGGAGACCCAGGGGTCCATCTTCCTGCTGATGTAACGCGGCCCAAAGTCATGCGCCTCCATTTTCTGGCGATGGGAATGGACGAGAAACCAGTGACCAGTGTCAGACACACAGACTTTGCCAATGGAGGGAGGGTCACACACACAGACTTTGCCAATGGAGGGAGAGTCACACACACAGACTTTGCCAATGGAGGGAGAGTCACATACACAGACTTTGCCAATGGAGGGAGGGTCACACACACAGACTTTGCCAATGGGGGGCGAGTCACACACACAGACTTTGCCAATGGAGGGAGGGTCACACACACAGACTTTGCCAATGGAGGGAGAGTCACACACAGAGACTTTGCCAATGGAGGGAGGGTCACACACACAGACTTTGCCAATGGGGGGAGAGTCACACACACAGACTTTGCCAATGGAGGGAGGGTCACACACACAGACTTTGCCAATGGAGGGAGAGTCACACACAGAGACTTTGCCAATGGAGGGAGAGTCACACACACAGACTTTGCCAATGGAGGGAGAGTCACACACACAGACTTTGCCAATGGAGGGAGAGTCACACACACAGACTTTGCCAATGGAGGGAGAGTCACACACACAGACTTTGCCAATGGAGGGAGGGTCACACACACAGACTTTGCCAATGGGGGCAGAGTCACACACACACAGACTTTGCCAATGGAGGGAGAGTCACACACACAGACTTTGCCAATGGGGGGAGAGTCACACACACAGACTTTGCCAATGGAGGGAGAGTCACACACACAGACTTTGCCAATGGGGGGAGAGTCACACACACAGACTTTGCCAATGGAGGGAGAGTCACACACACAGACTTTGCCAATGGAGGGAGAGTCACACACACAGACTTTGCCAATG
>CM031629.1:3038162-3041024 GCA_018398815.1 Conus ventricosus | reverse complement strand
TGCAGATACTACTATGACTAGTACTACTCCTGCATATACTACTATGACTAGTACTGCTCCTGCATATACTACTATGGCTAGTGCTGCTCATGCATATACTACTATGGCTAGTAGTACTCCTGCATATACTACTATGGCTAGTACTACTCCTGCATATACTACTATGGCTAGTACTACTCTGCATATACAACTATGGCTAGTACTACTCTACATACACTACTAAGGCTAGTATTAATCCTGCATATACTTCTATGACTAGTACTACTCCTGCATATACTACTATGGCTGTACTACTCCTGCATATACTACTATGGCTAGTACTACTCCTGAATATACTACTATGGCTAGTACTACTCCAGCATATACTTCTATGACTAGTACTACTCCTGCATATACCACTATGGCTAGTACTACTCCTGCATACACTACTATGACTAGTACTACTCCTGCATATACTACTATGGCTAGTACAAATCCTGCATATACCACTATGGTTAGTACTACTCCTGCATATACTTCTATGACTAGTACTACTCCTGCATATACTACTGTGGCTAGTACTACTCCTGCATATACCACTAAGGCTAGAACTACTCTGCATATACTACTATGGCTATACTACTCTCATATACTACTATGGCTAGTACTCCTCCTGCATATCTTCTATGACTAGTACTATCCTGCATATACTACTATGGCTAGTATGACTCCTGCATATACTACTATGGCTAGTACTATTCCGCATATACTACTATGACTAGTGTGCTCTGCATATACTACTATGACTTTACTACTCTGCATATACTACTATGGCTAGTACTACTCCTGCTATGCTATATGGCTAGTACTACTCCTACATACACTACTATGGCTAGTATTAATCTGCATTACTTCTATGACTAGTACCCTCCTGCATAACTTCTATGGCTAGTATACTGCATATACTACTATGACAGCACTACTCCTGCAATACTACTATGACTATACTACTCCGCATATACTACTATGGCTAGTACTACTCCTCCATACACTACTATGGCTAGTACTACTCCTCCATACACACTATGACTAGTACTACTCCTGCATATACTACTATGACTAGCACCTCTCCTGCAGTACTACTATGACTAGTACTACTCTGCATATATACTATGGTAGTAGTACTCCTGCATATACTACTATGACTAGTACTATCCTGCATATACTACTATGGCTAGTACTACTCCCATACACTACTATGACTAGTACTACTCCTGCATATTACTACTATGACTAGCACCTCTCCTGCATATACTACTATGACAAGCAATACTCCTGCATGTACTATTATGGCTAGTATACTCCTGCATATACTACCATGACTAGTACTCCTCCTGCATATACTACTATGACTAGTGCTGCTCCTGCATATACTACTATGACTAGTACTACTCCTGCATATGCTACTATGACTTGTACTACTCCTGCATATACTACTATGACTAGTACTACTCCTGCATATACTATTATGGCTAGTACTACTCCTGCATATACTACTATGACTTGTGCTGCTCCTGCATATACTAATATGACTAGTACTGCTCATGCATATACTACTATGGCTAGTGCTGCTCCTGCATATTATTTAACTATGGTTAGTACTACTCCTGCCATATACTACTATTGCTAGTACTACTCCTGCATATACTACTATGGCTAGTATACTCCCGCATATACTACTATGATTAGTGGCTGCTCCTGCATATACTACTATGACTAGTTGCTGCTCCTGCATATACTACTATGACTAGTACTACTCCGGCAAATACTACTATGGCTGGTGCTTCTCATGCATATACTACTATGGCTAGTACTCCTCCTGCATATACTACTATGGCTAGTACTACTCCTGCATATACTACTATGGCTAGTACTACTCTGCATATACCACTATGATTAGTGCTGCTCCTGCATATACTACTATGATTAGTGCTGCTCCTGCATATACTACTATGACTAGTGCTGCTCCTGCATATACTACTATGACTAGTGCTGCCCCTGCATATACTAATATGACTGGTACTGCTCCTGCATATACTTCTACGGCTAGAAACTACTCCTGCATATACTACTACGGCTAGTACTACCCCTGCATATACTACTATGGCTAGTACTGCTCCTGCATATCCTACTATGGTAGTACTACTCCTGCATATACTACTATAACTAGTGCTGCTCCTGCATACTACTATTGGCTAGTAGTACTCCTGCATATACTACTATGACTAGTGCTGCTCCTGCATATACTACTATGACTAGTACTGCTCCTGCATATACTACTATGGCTAGTACTACCCCTGCATATCTACTATGACTTGTTCTGCTCCTGCATATACTACTATGACTAGAACCTCTCCTGCATATACGACTCTGACTAGCAATACACCTGCATGTACTACTATGGCTAGTACTACTCCTGCATATACTACTATGACTAGTACTACTCCTGTATATACTACTATGACTAGTGATGCTCCTGCATATACTACTATGACTAGTACTACTCCTGCATATACTTCTATGACTAGTACTACTCCAGCAAATACTACTTATGGCTAGTGCTGCTCCTGCATATACTAATATGACTAGTACTGCTCCTGCATATACTACTATGGCTAGTACTATTTCCTGCACATACTACTACGGCTAGTAATACTCCTGCATACACTACTATGGCGAGTACTACTCCTGCATATACTTCTACTGCTAGTGCTGCTCCTGGCGCATACTGCTATGGCTAGTGCTGCTCCTGTTTGAACTGCTACTTCTGCTGCTGCTGCTGCTGTTGCTGCTGCTGCTGCTGCTGCTGCTGCTAATACTACC
>CM031629.1:3013162-3033162 GCA_018398815.1 Conus ventricosus | reverse complement strand
GTACTGAGAGATGGTCACATGTTTCTCTCTCAGTGCAGACACATTTTCCCAAAGGCGTCAATACAAGCATCTGGTATCGTTCTGGGAGGGGCCGCCACCCACTGAATGCTCTAATACATGCTAGCAACAGCAACTTGCAAGTAGCATGTGAAAACATGAGGGTCAAGTATACAGACCACTCGAACGTTTTCACCACAGCTAGCGGAGCACCCAGAATGGCTTTATACAGTGATGCAGTTCACCCCTCCAAGAAAGGAACAGCCCGCATTGCAGAAGGGTTGTTCGCTCAGCACATTGAGCGTGACGCCGGGAAAAGGGGGAAGGCCCGCCTGCTGAAGGCAGTGTCAGGAAACCGACAAGTGGTCATAAGCCCCTCCCCCACTATTTACAAAAGCAGGGAAACCCCGTCCCCCAGGCGCCCCACCAACCGTCTGAACCACTCTGCTCCCCACCCTCCCTCCATGATCGAACCTCTCCATTCGCCCCTCCCCCTGATAACCATCCCACCCTTGTCCCTCATTCAATTTGAACATCATTCCTCCCTCAGTTCTCCTATCAACCATATGGATTTGGATGACTTTCCGCCCCCTATTAAGCTATCACCCCAGACCCCGACCCCCCATCTCTCCATTAAGTACAAAACACTCGTCACTATCACGTGACAACGAACGTCACTGCTATATGCCCCCTAGGAAAATGTTTCCTCAATTTCATTCCATGTACTATCCCCATTTTCCTCCTCGCACACCTGCTTTTTGGCAGTGGCCATACTACATGCCTGTCCCCCTCCCTCCCACCCCCGTATCCTCCCAACGGGCATCCATGCTGAAAAAGCCCTCAGGGAAAATGTTCCTGCTGCAAGGAGAGTACAAAAGCCGTTAGTTACGGGACTAAAGAAGTTGTGCAAAACAGTAATTGGAGTGTCAAAATTTTTTACAAGTGTTTTTGTAACATCAGCATGTGTTTTTATGCAGGTATGCTATATGCCCATGTGTATAATTCTATAAAAAATATTAACATGTGTGTTCAAGGGAGAAAAGGGTGGGAGGAAAGGACTGTGACCACGTTGCACACAATACTAACAGTGAGAAAAGACACAGCCTTCTGTGTGTTGAAAAAAGACAATGGTTTTTAAGTGACTCCCACCCTTTCGGGGGACCTGGTGCCGACGCAGCACAAAAAAATAAAAAAATTTAAATTTAAATTTTTTTAAAAACCTCACAAGCACAAAAAATGCATGTGGACATTTTACATCAGATAGCAATGTGTGGAGAATATAACAATTTTCTTTAATCAAATTATATCTGACTGAAAAATTCGCCTCCCTCTCTCTCTCTTTTCCCTCCCGTTTTCATCATAGTTTCTATTGTATCTAAGTGGTGCGTGAGCACGTAAGAACCCTCTTGTTGTGTAGATAAACATTGGGGTGAAACTTGTCACAGGTGAGTTACATAACTCTGTGAATTTAACTTCTGCCTGTGTTTCATATTCAGTATATTTTGCATTGACTTTGGGTTTTGTTGTTGCTGTTGTTTTTCATGTTGTTTTGCAATTTGGGTTTCAAATTTAGTTTTGTTTGTTTCTTATAGTCATTATCTTTTTGGCATTGAAGATTGTTTGTATTTTGTGTGTATTATATGGACATATTTGTGTTTGTTTTCAAGTGTATCATCGCTATTTTTGTTTAATTACACAAATGGTACAATTCTCTCTTTAGCGTGGCCACAGGAAGAGGAATACGTATTGGACATCTAAATATAAACCATATACAAAACAAATTACAGGAGATACCCACTATACTGTCAAATCAAGACAAACCCTTTCATATATTTTGGCTTCAACTGAATCAAGACTTTTTAGATATTGTCCCTGATGCCACTGTCTTAAGCTCCGGCTACAATATTGTACCGCGAGATCCCACCGAAACCAAAACCCACGGGCATATTAATTTACATTCATGAAACTTAAATGCGCAACGTTTATATGAAACTTGAAAGTTTTGGAATTGAAGCAGTGTGGCTAATAATCAGGTTGAAGAGAACGAAACCCATCAAAATCGGATTTGTGTATCGAAACCCAGCAGAACATGTGATTGGATGGACAAGTTTACGGCCATGATGGATGCAGCATCACTTGATGCTACAGAAATATTATTTTAGGTGATTTCAACATTGGGTTTATTTTAAATGCCAAAACATCATGGTCAGACAAGACTACTTCGTACAACTTATCCCAAATTTTTTCGACAATGCCCCCGAGTAACGCCCACTAGCAAAACATTAATTGACCACATCTTACCTCTTCTGAACCCCCTTTAAAGTCATTGAGAAATGTGTGCCTTTGAACGGTTTGCAGCGACCACTTTCCAGTATGTATTACGTGGGAAAAGAAGGGGAATCAAAATTCCTAAAACAGGCCACAAACATATCACTTATAGGGCTTTTGGACAATTCCATTGAAGATCCCTTTCTCACTGACCTCATGAATTCCCCCTTATAATGTTTATAATTTCACTGATCCAGCGAAAGCGTTGAGTTTTGGCTACATACGTTTAATTCCTGTTTATGCAAGCATGCGCCACTCAAAACGCGTAGAGTTAAAATAGTGCACAACCAAAAATGGAAAGACTGATGAAATACAAGCTGCTTGTTTCCTACGCGACGATCTGTTTGAAACAGAAGGGAAACGGATGGTTTAAAAGGCAACGCAATAAAGTCAATTCACTCAAACGGACAGCAAAAATGAAATTTTTCGTGAACTTTTTTAGCCAACAAACAAAATTCGAAGTCCATATGGCAAGCAATTTAAATGAACTTACGAATAAAACTTCACACTCAAAGATAAGTCCCATAATCAATATAACACCAAATGAACTCAACAAACACTTTACCAACAGTTGCAGAACACATTGTCAAAGAAAAGGAATACTGACTCAAATGAACTACAAAAATGAAAAACTTTTGTAATGCTAGAACATTCGTTCAGCTCCACCAGTTCCACCTATGACAGTCAGTGATGTTCACAAAGCTTTTTGCCAGTTAAAGCAGACAGGAAGTCGTTTGGACTTGACGGAATTTATGGAAAGATTCTGAAACTATCAGCACCTGTTATATGGTGAAACTCTTACCTACATATACAATTTTTGCAATTGATAAATGTCACTTTCCTGCCCCAGTTCAAAGTTGCAAAAGTAATACCCATTTTCAAATCTGGAGACAAATCTGACCCCTCGAACTATAGAAACCCATATCTATTTTGCCATTCTTTCCCAAACCCTTGGAAAAAACACATAAATAAACATATTTGCCACCATTTGACTCTTCCAACCCACTAAATAAAAAGTCAATCGGGGTTCAGGAAAAATCATTCTTGTCATACAGCACTTACAAATCTAGTAGATCAATGGCTAGCCAATTTTTAATGAAAATAAATATTGTGGCCGCACTGTTTGTTGATTTTTCAAAGGCTTTTGATGTAATTGAACCCCAAATTGCTATGCAGGAAGTTTTTATCATATGGTTTTAACAGGAAACACCTTTCCCTCTAATCTCATCATTCCTAGAAGGACCGTCAAAAACCGTTTGTGTTAACAACAATTTATCAGAGAAGCTACCTATCCACATGGCCCTACCCCAGGGTTCTGTGTTAGGCCCGTTGCTGTTCTCGTTTATATAATGATCTCCCCTCTTTATACTGAGGATTCATGTGAACTCTTTTGTGAGATACGACTGTCCATACAAGTACTCCAACTTAGAAGCTGTTTTCACCTCATTACAGAAGAATGCTGATATCTTAAGTAATTTGGGTTCAATGTAAACACATGTCACTGAATCCCAACAAAAAAAAACTAATGCTGATAACAACTAGGCAAAAAAGACAAAACATAACCCCACACCTCCATCTGTTTTTATCAATAATCAGGAAATTAAAATGGTGGATGCCATCGAGTTCTAGGCGTATATGTTGATAATAATCTCTCTTGGTCTTACACCTTCGAAGTTTATGTAAATCAATATCCAGACAAACATATCAGCTGTGCAGGATTAAGCATTTCTTAAACCTTCATGCCAGGAAATTATTCCTACATGCACATATTCTCTCTTCAATCAATTATTTTTCAACACTATTTGATCTGCTAGTGCTAATGCCATGAAACCTCTTACGAGTGTCTACAAAAGAGCACTTTTAAAACAGTTCTATTAAAATCGTCCAGTCTTACTAAAGGGGATTATACTAAAGCAGGGGCCCTTCCGCCTAAAAAAGAAATTTTTTGCTGTCAACAAATGTTTGTTAATGCAAAAAATTCGTCGGCTTTAGACCACAAACCTTCAGTCTAGATTTAACAAAAACCCGAGGGATTCAACCAATTCCAGGTTCCCACACCGAGAAAAGTCTATTTAAATCAAGCTTATTTACTCTGGTAGTTTGTGTTGGAATTCACTTCCACTATATTTCCGATGCACCCAAAATGCAGAATCCTTCAGGGAAAAACTAATTACACATTTCACAGTAGGTCATTACTAGTAGGGATAAAATACATATACCAGAGCACACCCTTTGTTTTGCTGCCCTATTAAACTGATACGCCACTTCCTTTCTTAAACCAGATAATGATATATTGAAAGATATGGTTACATTGGTTTGTTATGACTGTAATTATATCATGATGAAGAATGTGTATCATGATTTTATTGATGCATGTCACAACGATTGATGTCTAATATTTTGATTATTAAAGCATTGTTCTATATGATGATACATGCGTGCCCTGCCCTGGTAATGTTGTTATATTGATGTATGTTCTTGTTTTTTCAAAAATTTTATAGTAATGTTAGTATAATTATTTTGGATAAAAAGGAAATATTTCTCTCTCTCTTCTCTCTCTCTCTCTCTCTTCTCTCTCTCTTTCCTCTCTTCCGTATTTACGCTGCATTGATGTTTGTCACTGTTATAATTAGTTTGGTAGTGTATGAACGTTCAAGAAGAAGAAAAGATGAGGGAGGGGGGGGGAAAAGTTATGATGGATATCTCTCTCTCTCTCTCTCTCTCTCTCTCTCTTCTCTCTCTCCCTTCTCTCCTTCTCTCTCACACACCACACACACACAACACCACACACACCAACAAGCGCGCGCGCGCACGCACGCTGCCCGCGCGCTTGCACGCGCCCCGAACACATACACACACCATAAATGAGCGTTATGACTATTGACGCTGGACTTATTGTGCTAATGTTATGATTGTGTACTGTTTGTTTTGTCTGCCTTTAACCATATTTAAATTTTAAGTAACAAACAAACAAACAAAAAAGTTGATATTATGATGCATTGAGTTGTCTAATTATTTCCTTAGCAAACTGTGTATGTAATATTTTACAAAAGGAATGAACTCCCCTCCTCTCTCTTCTCTCTCTCTCTCCCCTCTCTTCTCTTCCTCTCCTCTCTCTCTGTCTCCCCCCCCCCCCCCCCCTCTCTCCCTTTCTTTCTCTTCGTGGGGGACCTTATTCTTGTTGTGTGTGCTGTTTTTTTTTTTATTTTTTTTTCTCTCTTCTATGAAATTTTTTTCTTTTATTTATGTTTTTTTTGCAATTGTTTTCTTTTTTTTTTTTTCTTTTTTTCTCTTCAAAGATCTATCCTTAAAGTTAAGGATAAAAAATTTATCAATTTTTAATGCATTTGTGAAGATATGTGAGTTTGTTTATAATTTTTTGAAGTTTTAGTCGTAGTTAGCTTAGTATCGTAGCCCTCTTAGTTGTCCCTTAGGGGGGCGGGGGGCCCGGATAAAAAAGCATGTGTTTTCTTATTGTTCCCCTTGGAAAAAAAGTTATCATCATCATCATATCATCTCTTTCTCTCTCTTTTCTCTCTCCCCCGCTTCGGGCTTTGGGGTCCCCTGCACGCAGCAAAAAACGCTCAGGGACACAAAGGCAGGGGGAAGCTCCCCTGATTTCCTGCCTACCGAAAAAAAACGATGACCCCGGGTGAAATAATAGGGAGCAGTCATGGCCCCGAGTTTTGCAAGCGCCCCCCCTTAACAATTTTAGGAAGGTAAGAACGCTTATTTCCTTCGTTTCGTTAAAGAAAACACGCAAATTATGCACGAACCAGGTGCTTATTATTTCGGTTTTTTTTTTTTATATTCTGAAACCGTTTCAGCTTTTTTTTATGCCTAACGCAGTTACGTGCGTAGATGGTTAGTGACACCAAACACGTTTCTCGTTTGCATACGCATACTGGGACGTTTCGAAAGAACTGGATTTAATTATTTAAGCTAAAATTTTTGATTCATTGAAAATATTCCAAACGCATCGTATATACAGATAGGTGTATTTTAAAAGACCTTCTCCTGATTGGCGTGCACGCTTTTGGGTCGCCGCTGGGGTGTTTTTTGCTTTTTTTGTTAAGTTTCTGCACTTGATGCCCTACGTAAGCTTATTTTCTCGTATACAGGCAGGTAAGTATTAAACCGTGGAAATTTTTACCCCTTTTATGTTTTCTTTTTTACTCAGTATTAAAGAACTATACAGCAGAAATAAAGAATTTAACAGTATTAAGTGAAATGCTGATTGTGAGATAGTGGTGCAAAGGAAAAGTCACAAAAGACTCTCACCATGATAAGGTAAAATAACTGATGTGACGATAGTGTGATGAGGGAACGTCACAAAAGACTTCACCATTGATAAGTGAAAAGCCTGATGAGAGATAGTGTGAAAGAAACGTCAATCAAAAGACCTCACATTGAATAAATGAAATGCCTGATTGTGAGGATAGGTGTGACGGAAAAAGTCACCAAAAGACTTCACCAATGATAAGCGAAATGCCCCTGATGGAGATAGTGTGAAGGAAATTGCCTCACAACAGACTCTCGGAACATCAAGTGAAATGCTGAATGTGATGATAGTGCTGAGCGAAATGTCCACCCAAACATGATCCTCACATGATAAGTGTAAATAGCTGATAGAGGCGACCGTAGTGAAGCCGAAAAAGTTACAACAAGACTCTCATCCCATGAATAGGTGATGCTGACTGCCTGGATGATAGTGTGGAAGAAAAAGATTACCAAAGACTTCACCATGTCATATGTGAAATGCTGATGTGAGAGTAGTGTGAGGGAAAAAAAAAGGCCACAAAAGATACCTCACCAATGATAAGACAGAAATGCCTGATGTGAGAGAGTGTGAAAGGAAATAAGTCACCAAGACGCTCACCATGATAAGTGAAATGTGATGTGAGATAAGTGTGAAGGAAACGTCCGTCAAAAGACTCTCACATGATAAGTGAAATGCCGCTGATGTGAGATTAGTGCCATGTGTGCCCGAAACCGTCATCTTAAAGACCCTCACATGATAAGTGAAATGCATGATGTGCCAGCGAACAGTTGTGAAGGAAAAAGTCATCCAAATGACTCCTCTACCATGATCAAGTGAAATGGCTGATGTCGAGAGAGTGCAGGAGGAAAAAACGTCACCCAAAGACTCACACCATGATAGTGAATGCTGATGTGAGACAGTGTGAAAGGAAAAAGTCACCCAAAGGCTACTCACCCACTTTCCAGTCGAGCTCCAGGGAAGACCTACCGGCAAGGCGAAGATTCCCACCAGTGAACAGTGGACCTCTTTGTCCACATCCAGTTCCACCATAACGGAGATACGTAGTTACAAACCACTGCAATCATCATCATCATCATCATCATCATCATCACAATTATCACCGCCAGTATCATCACCATCGTCATAATTTATCATCATCATCATCATCATCTTCATCATCATCATCATCATCATCATCGTCATCATCATCGTCGTCATCATCATCACCATCATATCATCACCATAATTTTCATCATCATCATCATCATCACCATCATCATATCATCGTTGTCGTCATCAACATCAGCAGCAGCAGCAGCAGCATTATATCATCATCATTATCATTATATCATTATCGTCGTCGTTATTATCATCACCATCATCATCATCATCATCATCATTACCGTCACCATCATCATCATCATCATCACCATCATCACCATCATATCATAATTGACGTCGTCATCTTCATCATCACCATCATCATCATCATCATCATCACCATCGTCATCACTATCATCTTATCATCTATCATCATCATTATCATCATCATCAAAACCACCATCATCGTTTCATCATCCGTTGTCGTCGTCATCATCATCATCATCATCACCATCATCATGATTATATTATACATCATCATCATCATCATCCACCATCATCATCATTATATCAACATCATCATCATTATCATCTGGGTAGGAGTCAATCAGGGCAGAAAAAACCCCACATGGCTGTGATGAGAATCGAACCTGTGACCCCCTATCCGGGAGTCCGCGACGCTAAGTACTTCGCCACGGCGACTGCCCCCTCCCCCCCCCCCCTACTTCCCTCCTCCGCCGCTCCTCCCCCCTCCCCATCCCTCCCTTCCTCAACATTTTCCCTCGGGGCCTCCACACTCTACCCCTCAGTGCTCCCGTCCGCTCCGTCTGTCCCCTCACCGTGTCCCCTCACCGTGTGAGCAATTCTGTCCCCTCACTGTGTGAGCAGTCTGTCCCCTCACCGTGTGAGCAGTCTGTCCCTCACCTGTGTCCCCTCACCGTGTGAGCAGTCTGTCCCCTCACCGTGTGAGCAATCTGTCCCCTCACCGTGTGAGCAATCTGTCCCCTCACCGTGTGAGCAATCTGCCCCTCAACGTGTGAGCAGTCTGTCCCTCACCGTGTCCCCTCATCGTGTGAGCAATCTGTCCCCATCACCGTGTGAGCAATCTGTCCCCTCACCGTGTGAGCAATCTGTCCCCTCACCCGTGTCCCCTCACCGTGCCCCTCACCGTGTGAGCAATCTGTCCCCTCACTGTGTGAGCAATCTGTCCCCTCACCGTGTGAGCAGTCTGTCCCCTCACCGTGTCCCCTCACTGTGTGAGCAAATCTGTCCCCTCACCGTGTGAGCAGTCTGTCCCTCACCGTGTCCCCTCACTGTGTGAGCAATCTGTCCCCTCACCGTGTGTAGCAGTCCTGTCCCCTCACCGTGTCCCCTCACCGTGTGAGCAGTCTGTCCCCTCACCGTGTGAGCAATCTGTCTGTCCCTCACCGTGTGGCAGTCTGTCCCCTCACCGTGTGAGCAATCTGTCCCCTCACCGTGTGAGCAATCTGTCACCCTCACCGTGTGAGCAATCTGTCCCCTCACCGTGTCCCCTACCATGTGAGCAATCTGTCCCCTCACTGTGTGAGCAATCTTCCCTCACCGTGTGAGCAGTCTATCCCCTCACCGTGTCCCTCACTGTGTGAGCAATCTGTCCCCTCACCGGTTCAGCAGTCTGTCCCCTCACCGTGTCCCCTCACTGTGTGAGCAATCTGTCCCTCACCGTGTGAGCAATCTGTCTGTCCCCTCACCGTGTGGCAGTCTGTCCCCTCACCGTGTGAGCAGTCTGTCCCCTCACCGTGTGAGCAATCTGTCCCCCTCACCGTGTGAGCAATCTGTCCCCTCACCGTGTGAGAATCTGTCCCTCACCGTGTAAGCAGTCTGTCCCTCACCGTGTGAGCAGTCTGTCCCCTCACCGTGTGAGCAATCTCGTGCGTGATGATCAAAGCAGACCAGAAGTCATCTCTGGCGGAAGTGACGCCGGGCTGGTACAGAATCTTCTCCATGTAGGTGGTCAGACCCCAGTTCTCCATGCCACCGAAGTTGAAGTCTTGGCACCGCGATGTTGTCTGTAAGACGTTGACAAAACGAACACACACACACACACACATACACACACACACACCACAACACACACACACACACACACACACACCACACAAAACACGCACTTTTTTTCTTCTTAAATCTTTGCCAAGT
This sequence comes from Conus ventricosus, assembly GCA_018398815.1. Classification (NCBI taxonomy): domain Eukaryota; kingdom Metazoa; phylum Mollusca; class Gastropoda; order Neogastropoda; family Conidae; genus Conus; species Conus ventricosus. The sequence goes on along the minus strand of CM031629.1, from coordinate 3,023,297 downwards.
CATCAATGTAAAGACAGTAAATCGTTAGCCTGTACTTGGTTTTCCCACACTACTAACTGTTGAACATGTTATTGTTTGGGCAATCGGTGGTAGATTGCATCTCTTAGGATATCCAAGTTGAAGGCTGTTTTGCTCAATTTTAGCTACTGTTAGCACTCACGTGACTGACAATCTTTGGGTTATTAAACAGCAGAGCTGACCACTCTGTTGGACACCTTTTGGCCTCCCTTGTCTCCATAACTGGATCCTCAAGGAAAAACCGCAAGGATTCTTCCCTAGTTTTAAACTGTTTACATCATGATTTCAGTTTTTCAGCAACTTATTTCCTTCGCTGGCTGTTTTGGGTGGATGTGGATTCTGTTTTTGAACCCTTAGTGGTGAGAATGGTGAGAATACCACAGGACTATAGAATGTGGTATATCTTGATTTGATGCTTAGGGAGCGTAAGCATATTATGAGTAATGGCTCCGCGGTGAGTCCGATCTAACGAACGAAATGTCTCGGGGCACGCGACTGGCATGGTCATGTTTTCAAGATGGACTACAATGATTATCATATACTGCTTAGTAAATAGTGTAAAGTATATAATATAAAAAATCCATTATTTTCCGTTCTCTTTCCTCCCCTGTTCCCCCCAACCATCCGTTGTTTACTTCTTTGTCATCTTCATCAAATCATTGATCTGAAAGCGTGTGAGTTCCTAGCCTACACTTCTTTCCCCCAACTTCTTAATATACTGAGAGGCAGAAATTCCGCACAAAACATAAAGCAATCATGCATAGAAATCTCATTTGTCAGTTAATTAATTGGAAACTTGTAACAACTTAAACAAACCAAATCTGTGTTAGAAAATTTGACTGAAAAGGGCATGTGTGAACAGAAAAAAAACCGACCTGAATCAAATTCATAAACAACTGTCAAACATGGTTATTGCACAGCATAAACCATCTTTCAAAAGAGATGATTCTTGTCAATATCTGGTGTATCCACCATTGGCAGCTAGACGCCGAGGCAAGGACTGCACGAGACGTCGAATCTGCACCTGCTGGATGTTGACCCAGTGATGCTGAAGAACGGTGATCAGTTCACCTCTCGTCTAGGGCCTTGGCTGATGCTGCTCCACTCTCCTGCCGAGCGCATCCCAAAGGTGCTCGATGCAGTTCATGTCAGGTGACAGGGATGGCCAGGGCATCACCTCCACTCCGTTCTGCTGCAGAAACTGACGGTCATCCAGACACTGTGAGGTGCAACATTATCATGCTGGAACACAAATCTGCGTCGTCCACCATGGTGATCCAGGAGTGGAAGCAGGACAGGTTGGAGAACGTGGTTCACGTAACGCTGTGCCGTGATGTTGACATCGATCACCACGAGCTGGGATCTAAAGTTGACGTTGATGGCCCCCACACCATCACTGAAGGGCCGCCAAACCGTTCGAGCTGCCTAACACAATCGTCATGATACGGTTCTCCTCGTCTCCTGTAAATTCTGATTCTCCCATCAGCGTGGCTCATGCAAAAACGTGACTCGTCAGAGAAGATGACATTCCTCCATGCGCGTCTTCCCAGGAACGCACCATTTGCTGCCCAATGGCGCCGGGCCTGCCTGTGTCTGTCAGTCAATACAGGGCAAACGTAGGGCCTGCGACACCTGATTCCTGCGTGTGACAGGCGTCGTCTGACGGTGCGGCTACTGATGGGTCCCCACGCTCCCCAAAGTTGCTCTAGCGGGGGGCCAGTAGCAGTCAGCAATCGGTTCCTGAGGTGGGAAAGGCGAATGGCTCGATCTTGTTCCGAGTCGTCACTCGAGGTGCCGCCTGGTCGAGGACGGTCAGAAATGCCAGGTGGCTGCCAAGCGCTCTTGTAGGCGGTTAGATAGTGGTGTGGGGCGTTCATGGCTCTTGCCACCTGCGGACAGATGAACCGGCCCTCAGCATCTCAACAGCGCGGTTCGCTGGTTGTTGTCCAGCCGTGGCATTTTCTTGCAGTGGGGATAAAATCATTCTGGTTGCGGCATTTTATGGGGTTTTAACTGTGTGTTTATCACGTGGAAAAAAAGCGAAAGCAATATTCACCCCTGAACTGAGTTGTCGCCCAGTTTGGCTTTTTGCTTCTGGCGGGTATGTCTGTTTCGTTGGCAAAGTGCTGGCACGAGAAACGTCGCTGTGGAAAGGTGGGTCACACTCCCACCAACTGAGGAATGGTCAAAAAAAGGAGTAAACAAACCATAAATTTTTCCCGTGGAACTTGTGTGCGTGATGTGGGAATTTATGCCTCTCAGTATAGTACAATATTACATGTGGGGTGTGCCTGTTGAACAATCTACGGACATGTGGGGGGGGGGGGGGGGGGGGGGGGGGGGGGGGGGGGGGGGGTTGCATGTTTACGCAATGTGAAACCAAAAGCTCAATTATAACATGCTGCTCGTAGGTCGATACGAAAATCCAAGTTCAACTAATGGTGGGAGATTATTTTGCCTTTTAAAAGTAACCCCGTTTGGAATAATTACACAAATTTGCATGCATTTTTTTTCATGGGGAATACTTTCGTTATTTCAAATAAACGAAAAACGTGAGTTGTCCGAGTCTCAATCGGATACTGGGAACATACTTCAACTCATGGAATATACTGGTATGGTCAGCATGTCATATAGATCAGTCCTCATGTCGGTTTCGGCTCTGAACGTTTAAAAACTTGACCGCAAAGCACGTGCAGTGTGCTCTTTTTGCTTGTGTGCATTTTTTTGTAAACTTATCACGTCTGTGGAAAATGATTCTGCAATAGTTCATACAGGTTTGCCATCTTGTGGAGGGTTGGGTTTATAGCACAAACTAGAGGTAATTTAGGATCTTGTTAGTAAAACTGATATAACTTTGTTTCCTTACCGGTTCTGAGTGTGGTAAAATAATACTCGGGTAACTTAAGGTCTGTGTCGTAAAATGATAACGTTTTTTTTCTGACAACGTAGCCGTTCTCTGCAGTCCTGAAAGGTTTTATTTAGCTAATGTTGTAGTTCAACTTTGGAGGTAGAGAAGATCACCAGGTCATCGCCATGCAACAGACATGGAAGTTGAGTGTCGTTGTTTGTTGTTAAATCAGCTGAATCGTTGTCCTGTAAATAAGCTGGAAGGCAATTAAGGAAAACTTTGAACAGTACGGGGCCTTAAAGTGTTTTCCCTGGGGAACGCCATGGAGTATTGGTCTCCTAGGGAGGTATTCCATCTGCTGTCTCGGCTCCCGTGTATTGGCAGTATCGCACATCGATCTGCTTATTCTAACACAGTTTACCTTTGACCCTATTCTGTATCAGTTTATTAAATGACCGTCGTGCCAAATATTTACAAAGGTTTTGTGAAAGTCGACACGACGAACTATCAGTGACGCTTTTTTCTGAAGAAATATTTGGTCTACTGTTCTTGATTTTTTTTTCTGATCCAGCTTATTCTTTTACCTAAAAGCTTATGATCTTCGAGATAATCTAAACATTCTTCTATTCATCATTTGGCAGAATAAACTTCCCAGTGTACTGTTTACTGTTATACCATTATAGTAATTTTGGGTTTAAGATGTCGTCGTGTTTGTGATCTTTAGGGTATGCATGCTTATTTAGAATAATAGCTGGAACATTTTTAATGAAAATAATTCTGAAGCTTAGCTTTTAAGACCGCATTTGTATCATGTCAATACCTTATGATTTTCTGCTTCACGGTGGTTTTAAAGCATTCCATATTTCACTACGTGTAATCGGAAAATCTGGGTAAGATCCGTGTGATCGTTATTCATTTAATTCTTTTGGTACTTTTTGTTACTCTCTTGTTCTTGTTGGAAAGTTCTGTAAATGGTTTATCCATTGTGTTGTTTAGACTGTTCGCGTGCTTGTGTGATTGGGCTCTGCGACTGTTGTAGTCATTTTAAGTTTTCTAGATCCTACATTTTGTTTCTTTGTTTAAATGTGTTTTTTAAGGTTGGCAGCTAGCTTATATTTCAGAGTTTGTTTTCTTCGTGATTAATTGTTTTACATCTTCCTCATATGCAAGTATTTTCCCCTCTTGTCGCGTTTTTGTGAGTGCTCATTAAATAAATTTGTAAAGGTTTGACTTCCCGTTTTAACATGTCACAGTCTTGGTCGAATAATTTCTTAAGGGTCCTGTTTTGCGCATATGCGTGCGTGCGAGTTGTGCGTACACAAAGTTTACGCGCGCGCTACAGATTCATCCTCGTCTACTTACCCGTTGGGAAAGAGCATGACTATACTTGGGTTTGAAGTGGCTGTTAAAACAGTCAAGCATTTGCAGGCCGTACTGGTGAGCCCTGTTCGCCCACTGAATAGCGTTCGGTCGTGCATACGTTCTGTACTGTAAACCACAATGACCCATGTGTAAACCTAACAGTCGTGCATACGTTCTGTACTGTAAACCACAATGACCCATGTGTAAAACTAACAGTCGTGCATACGTTCGTACTGTAAACCACAATGACCCATGTGTAAACCTAACAATCGTGCATACGTTCTGTACTCTAAACCACAATGACCCATGTGTAAACCTAACAGTCGTGCATACGTTCTGTACTCTAAACCACAATGACCCATGTGTAAACCTAACAGTCGCGATACGTTCTGTACTGTAAACCACAATGACCCATGTGTAAACCCAACAGTCGTGCATTCGTTCTGTACTGTAAACCAAAATGACCCATGTGTAAACATAACTGTCGTGCATACGTTCTGTACTGTAAACCACAATGACCCATGTGTAAACCTAACAGTCGTGCATACGTTCTGTACTGCAAACCACAATGACCCATGTGCAAACAGTCGTGCATACGTTCAGTACTGTAAACCACAATGACCCATGTGTAAACCTAGCAGTCGTGCATGCGTTCTGTACTGTAAACCACAATGACCCATGTGTAAACCTAACAGTCGTGCATACGTTCTGTACTGTAAACCACAATGACCCATGTGTAAACCTAACAGTCGTCGCATGCGTTCTGTACTGTAAACCACAATGACCCATGTGTAAACCTAACAGTCGTGCATGTGTTGTGTACTGTAAACCACAATGACCTAGGTGTAAAACCTAAGGTTGCGCATACATTCAGTACTGTAAACCACAGTGACACAGGTGTAAACCTAACAGTCGTGCATGTGTTCTGTACTGTAAACCACAATGACACAGGTGTAAACCTAAGGGATGCGCATACATTCAGTACTGTAAACCACAGTGACACAGGTGTAAACTAAGGATTGTGCATACATTCAGTACTGTAAACCACAGTGACACAGGTGTAAACCTAACAGTCGTGCATGTGTTCAGTACTGTAAACCACAGTGACACAGGTGTAAACCTAAGGATTGTGCATACATTCAGTACTGTAAACCACAGTGACCCATGTTGTAAACCTAAGGATTGTGCATACATTCAGTACTGTAAACCACAGTGACACAGGTGTAAACCTAACAGTCGTGCATGTGTTCGTACTGTAAACCACAGTGACACAGGTGTAAACCTAAGGATGTGCATACATTCAGTACTGTAAACCACAGTGACACAGGTGTAAACCTAACAGTCGTGCATGTGTTCATACTGTAAACCACAGTGACACAGGTGTAAACCTAAGGATTGTGCATACGTTCAGTACTGTAAACCACAGTGACACAGGTGTAAACCTAAGGATTGTGCATACGTTCAGTACTGTAAACCACAGTGACACAGGTGTGTAAACCTAACAGCACCTGACCGTAGAGGGCATGTCAAGTGGTTTGGGTGGGTTAGCATTCTAATTTCTGTTCTCCTGAGCCAGGAATCTCGGGTTCCATTCCTGTGTTAAACACGTTTACACGTGATTTTCTCTTCGAAGTCAAGAACTGTGCAAACTTCAGTCCATTTTGGATGTGACTTTGTGAAGACCTACGGTTAGAAAAATCCCAACACGTTAAATACTCATATTTCCATCTTACAAGAGCACGCCGCCATGAAGGATGGACAACTAAAAAAAAAAAAAAATTCGAAAAAAAACACAAACAACCAGGCAATGGTGTCGCTTTCAGACATCATCTCCGAAGACAGAGAACGGCTACCTTGCAAAAAATACAACAACTCCTGCATGCAGAAATCTCTACAATTTACCTCGGTGTTCTAGACTAGCCTGGAACAGAAAAGAATGAGGAGGAGGAGAGCAAGGAAGAAGAACAACAGCAAGAACACAAGGAGGAGAGGAGGGTGGTGGTGGTGGTGATGGTGGTGGTGGAGACGGAGTAGGGAGGAGGGGGACGCTTTCTCCTCAATGCTACCCAACACAGTATCACAGGAATCGAGAGTAACGCAACGTAATGCAAAAGAATACAATGCAATACTGTCTCAATAATCACAGCAAAACAGGTGACACGATCGGCCGAGCCATCTTGTTTAGAGCCCAGCCGATCACGAGGAACTATGACCAATGTTAAAATGCCAAGAATCAAAAATTCAAAACCAAGTCAAATCAATTCGAAGACCGATCGGAAACCAAGTTTATCACCAGAAATGGGTTTTTTTCAAATACGAGCGTCCAGGTTGCATCCAATTTAAATAACACACTTACGCATGTAAACCAAGGTTACGTCACGAGATTTCATGTGTTATGCCAACGTTTTACAAGCTGATATACACGACTACTGTTGTTACCGCAAGATAAGGATAACAGCTACCCAAGATAACGTTACGTCAATACATTTTCTACCCTGTTCCAGAATTGTAAGTTCCATGCATATCAGTTTACGCCAATTATGTTACAGATCCTGTAAAAATAAAAAATATTTTAAAAAGCATGCACAGAACCATTACACAGTCTTTCAAACCACCGGAATTTTTTTGAATCTTTCTGCCAAAAAATCTAATAAATTTTAAAAAAACGTTGATGCTTCATAAAAAAAAAAACACTCGTTGGGACATCCGACAAAGGTTTGATGGAGTCTGCCGAACATGGTTAATTAAAAACCTCAAATCCCAACACTCTCAAAGCAATTTTCCTGTGAGAGGAAGATGACGTGGAATTCCCCTCGGATTTTTTTCACCTTTTAAAAAAAAGAAAAGGGGTGAAAAAACGAGGGGCCCTGGGGCAAAGGCTACGACTTTTATTTTTTACGGCCCTCTCGGGAACATTGTAAAAATTTTTTTCGGTTTTGGACGGATTTTGAACGTGGGAGTAGGGGGGGAATACCCCATGGTAGAGCGCCGGTCGAAATCCTGGGGCCCTCGGTTCGAATCCCCCCGGGGCCGTTTCGTTACGGGGGTTTTTCCCCCTCGGATTTAAACATTTTTCTGATGCTTTTCCCATTACCCTTTCGAATTGACTAAAACCGAGGTTCTGTGTGCGAACGCACTTAAAAAGAGTTTTTAAAAATTTTCCCGAGAGGGCCGAAAATCCCATCACTAACTTCGGAAGAGAAGGCCTCGGCCCCGGGGTATGGATGACCCCTTCCCCCAAACTGGAGTATGGATGCCTTAAGGGGGGGTTTTTAAAAAAAAATTCATACACACAAACTCCACTGCTTTATTGGGTAATGGGATTGTCCTTTCTTTCTACAGGGAGGTTCGCGGGAGATCGCCGCGTACGCGGAAAAGAAGAAAAAAAAAAAAACAAAAAGAACGTAAATGATGCACGCCATAGCATCGGGAAAAAACAGACGCCGCCTCCCTCCCCCACCAGCCCCCAGCGTTCCCCCCCCCCCCCCCCTCTCCTCCCCCCTCCCCCCCCCCCCCCCAAGAAGAAAAGGGTATACCATTACCGTGACACCGGGATCAGAGGCCGTGGTATTCTCCAGATAGGGAAAACCAGGGGGTGAAAAGCCACCCCATAGGGGGACATGGGCGGTGACCCTAAACCGGTCCTTTGGGCCACCCAAAACCGCCCCCGCGCGTCTAGAGATCAAAGGGGGAAAGTAACCGGGTAGGTTACACCATGGGAAACACTTTCAGCGCAATGACAACAGGGAAAGGCGAGAAGGGAATGAAAGAAATATTGAAAGAAAAAAGAAGAAGGAAGAAGAAGAAGATGATGATGTTGAAGAAAAGAAGAAAAAGAACAACAAAAACAACCACCAAAAAAAGAAAGAAAGAAAGAAAGAAATTTAAAACGACGAGAGAAACACCCAAACATTCCCTAAAACACACACACACATACAACACAACACATTACAAACACACACCACACTTCAGACACACACCACCCACACAACACACAAAAAAACACACCCAACACATTTAGAACATATTTTTTATTTCAGTTGCAAAGTCGCACACACACAGCACACACACACACACACACACACACACACGTAGGCCCATAGAGCAGTTGATAACTATTTCCCTTTCCTCTTCCGCTCATTTTTGCATTATTTTGTTAAAATCACTGAAAGTAAAAGACGTTTAAATTGAAGAACTAACTACACAACACCTCACACCTACACGCGCACACACACACACACACACACACACACACACACACACACACACACACAAACCGACACAAAACCCCACAACTCACACCTACACCACACACCACACAACCAAAACACACACACAACACACACACACACAACTACACCTACACACACCAACCCCAAAACACACAACACACACACAACAACCACACATCACACCTACACGCACACCAAAACGACACACACACACACAACACACCCACAACACACACCACTGAACCTTCATCACCCCCAGTCATACGCTGGCCAAGGAGCGTTGGCAGAGAGATTAGTGTCGCCCCCTGTCATTACGCCTCACCGCGGACGTCAAAAAGTGGCTTTCAGCTGGGGCTCGTCGAAACAGGGAACACTTTTCTGGCCTGCACCGGTGACATCTGGCTGGTGGCTAAATACCTGCACGGGGACAAACAAGTGTAACAAGAACAAGATGCAAAGCATATAAACGTTCCTTCCCAGTTTAGATCTATCTTGAATACGCATGTTAAAAAAAAATTTTAAAAAGAAAAGAAAACGTCACAATTAAACTTGCGTCATAACAAAAAAAAGAAGAAAAAAAACACACGTCACAATCAAACGTGCGTCATAATGAAATTCGTCACTGAGATAAGAAATCGGCGAAGTATTTTCAGAGTATATTCCATAAAAAGGAAAACCGTTTTGGCCGTATAGTCAATAGTAACGGCTGTTCTGGAAAACCCAAAACAACAACAACAAAAAAGAACAAACAAAAAACAAAACATCGGGGATCATCTGTGACCCATACCTCCAACTTTCCAGAAAAATCGGCCCAGAAGTTTTGTCTGGAGCGAGTGGAAACAGTTTGACCACGGATAGACAGACACACAGACCGACAGCATTTCTTCGTTCCCGTTGTAAAGAAATCCCTGTTCTAAAGAACTGATACAAAAAACGACCCGGTACCAGAGGTGTCATATACGAAAAGGGAGAAAAGAGATAGTGACGAAGTGTAGGCTGGCAATAATTTTTACAAAGAATTAAAAGCAATAGTTTTAAAAATTGGTGCAAACGACTAAAAAAATAATAACAAATAAAATATCCAAAAAGTTGAAAAAAGTACACGTCCTGAGTATCAAAAAAAGCATTTAAAGTGGTCGAAAAAAGAACGATTCCACGCTCTGGCCTTTCCGCCCTTCCCTACAAACATTCCAATCCCGCGCGCTGGGGTCATCCCCCATATTTGAAGGCATACCCGCGCGGTGATCCAAGAAAGGCGGCAAATGTTCCGGCACCGCGAAACTGATTTTGTGAGTAAACAGCACTGTCTTTGCAAGTAAACCAATAGCACCGATGTAATTTTGGGGTTTCTATTGGCAACAGTGTTCCATTTGATGAAGATAAAAATTCTGATAGGAACCGGTCTGGCATAACATGTATGCTCCCTTGTGCAAAATTGGGTTATCGTGTGTGTGTGTGTTGGGGTTGTGTTGTGGTGTGTTGTGTTGTGTGTGTGTTGGTGTGAGTGTGTGTGTTTTCCGTGAAGACGAAAGAGAGATAGAAGCAGACAGATAGACAACACTGAGTTACAAAAGACACTAAGAGAATTGACCGTAAATCGCGTAATACGTGTGCACATTTTGTGTGTGTGTTTTGGTTGGGGGTTGTGGGCTGGTGTGTGCGTGCGTGCGGTGGG
>CM031629.1:3008923-3013062 GCA_018398815.1 Conus ventricosus | reverse complement strand
CTTTGTTTTGTTGGTCACATATAGTTTTCAGTCTGTGAGTTTACGTCATTCCTCCAATTTTCTTAACTACCTTCTGATTAGGAGAAAAAGACCTCAACCATTACATGCTGGACTCTTTCTTTGTATCTCTGTCTCTCTCTCTGTCTCTGTCTCTCCGTCTCCCCGTCTCTGTCTCTGTCTGTCTGTCTGTCTGTCTCTCTCTCTCTAATGTGTGTGTGGGGGTGTGTGTGTGTTGTGTGTGTGTGTGTGTGTGTGTGTGTGTGGCTCTCTCTGTCTGTCTGTCTCCCTACCCCCCCCCCCTCCCCCCGCCCCCTCCCTTTCTCTGTCTGTTTCTGTGTTTATGTGCGTCTCACTCTTTGTGTGTCTGCCAGTCTCTCTCTCTCTCTCTCTCTCTCTCTCTCTCTCTCTTCTCTCTCTCTCTCCTCTCTCTCCTCTCTCTCTTCTCTCTCTCTCTCTGTGTGTGTGTGTGTGTGTGTGGTGTGTGTGTGTGTGTGTGTGTGTGGTGTGTGTGTGACACTGTGTCTCTCTGTCTCTCTGTCTGCCTGTCTCCCTCACCCCCCCCCCTTCACCCTCACTCCTCTCTCTCTCTCTCTCTCTCTCTCTCTCTCTCTCTCTCTCTCTCTCTCTCTCTCTCTCTTCTCCTCCTCTGTATGTGTGTCTCACTCTCTGTCTGTCTGCCTGTCTGTCTCTCTACCCCCCACCCCCGATCTCCCTCTTCCACCGCCTACCCTCCTCTACCAGTCCCTCCTCACCGACCCCCCCCTCCCCCCGACCTCCCCCTCCCCCCCCCCCCCCCCCCCCCCTCCCCCCCTCCCTCACCGCGTTTCTCAAGTCCGATTCTTTGATCTTCAGGTTTGGTGGGACCGGCTTCTCTGCTGGTGACATCACCTACTACCCAGGCTGCAGCCGGACGCCGATGGTGGTTTTTGCTGACGTTGGCGATGGGAATGTCCTGCTTCACGATAGCTGGACACAGCGTCAACCATCTGGACATCGCGCCTGCGTTTGCTGGTGTGTGTGTGTGTGTGTGGGGTGTGTGTGTGGTGTGGTGGCGTGTGTGTGTGTGTTGTGTGTTGTGTGTGTGTGTGTGTTTTGCGTGGGGTGCGTGCGTGTGTGGGGTGTGTGTGTGTGTTGTGTGTGTGTGTGTGTTGTGTGTGTGTGTGTGGTGTTGTGTTGTGTTGTCGTGTGTGTGTGTTTTGTTTTGTGTGTGTGTGTGTGTGTGTGTGTGTTGTGTTGTGGTGTGATGTGGTGCGGTGCGGTGTGTGGTGTGTGTGTGTTTTGTGCTGTGGGGTGTGCGTGTGTGTTTTGGGGTTGTGTTGTGTTGTGTGTGTTGTGTTTGTGTGTGGTGTGTGTGTGGGGTGTGTGTGTGTGTGTGTGTGTGGTGTGTGTGTGTGTGTGTGGTGTGTGTGTGGTTGAGTTGTGTTGTGTTGTGTGTGCGTGCGTGCGTTTTTGGGTGTGTGTGGTGTGTGTGTGTTGGTGTGTGTGGGTGTTGTGGGTGTGTGTGTGTGTGTGGGTGTGTGTGTGGTGCGTTGTGGTGTGTGTGTGGTGTGTGTGTGTGTGCGTGCGTGCGTGCGCTGCGTGCGTGCGTGCGCGCGCGCGTGTGTGTTTTGTTTTGTTTGTGTGTGTGTGTGTGTGGTGGTGTTGTGTGTGTGTGGGGGTGTGTTGTGTGTGGGGTTTTACATGGGAAGGAAGGAAACAGAGAAAGTAATGATGAATATAGTTATAAGATGATATTGAAAATGATATTGAAACAAAGATGAAGATGACGGGGGTGATAACCATAGCGACGACGACGTCGATGACGACGACGACGATGAGATGATGATGACGACGATGACCATGATGATGATGATGATGATGATGATGTGATGATGATGAGGGACGATGATGGTGGTGACGACAGGCTTGCTGTTCGCCATGACGAACTCCTTCGGAACAACCACTGGAGGGATCGGCCCTCCCTTTGGGCCGGTGCCCTCACAGAACAGAACGTGAGTTGTTGACTATCTGACCGTCTGGCTGGCTGGCTGGGCTGGCTGGCTGGCTGGCTGGGTGTCGTCTGTTGCTGTCTGATGTCTGCTGTCTGACTGTCTGTCTGCCTCCCCTTCCCCCATCTCTCTGTCTCGGTTTTTTACTTTCTTCTCTGTCTCTGTCTCTGTCCTTTCTCTCTCTCTCTCTCTCTCTCTCTCTCTCCTTCTCTCTCTCCTCTCCTCTCTCTCTCTCTCTCCTCTCTGTCACCCTCCTGTCACACACACACACCCACACACACACACGCGCGCGCGCGCGCCCGCACACAACATACACACACACAAAACACACACACACACACACCCCACACACACACACACACACACATACAACACACACATAGACACACACACTGCTAATTCAGGCATGTATCCCCACACACACACACACCACACACACAACCCCACACACCACACACACACCCCACACACATAAAACACACACCACACCCACACACACACACACACACAACCACACACACACACACACACACACAACACAAACACCACCCTACACACACACACACACACACACACACACACACACACAACACAACACCACACACACACACAACACACCACACACCCCACACACACACACACACACACACACCACACACACACACACACACACAGAGCTAAATTCAGGCAGGTATCGCGTTCCCCATTTCCAGAAGCCATGCATCGATTGAAAAGAGATCTGTGTTGCATTGCAACAGTACTGTATTGTATTGTATTGTTTTTGTATTGGTTGTAGTGTAGTGTAGTGTAGTGTAGTGTAGTGTAGTGTAGCGTGGTACGTAGCGTAGACTAGTGTATTTTTAGAGTATGTGGTTAGTGTAGTGTGGGTGTGGGGTGGTTGGTGTGTGTGGTGTGGTGTGGTGGGGTGGGGTGGTGTAGCGTAGCGTAGTGGGACGTAGTGTAGTGTAACGCATTGTGTCGTATTGACGTATTGTATTTCGCGAATCGGCTCTGTTCAGAACTGTAGATAGACATGGCTAAGGGGGAAAAAGGGAGGGGGGTAGTGATGATATATGCCGTACCTTCTTCTCTTCGTCTGTGACGATGATGATGATGATAATGATGATGTAATGATGATGACGATGATGATGAGATGAGATGAAGTTGATGACGAAATGATGATGATGATCACCATCATCATCACCCACATCATCATCGTCTCAATATCGTCGCTTTCCTCTTCATTATCCCACATCATCATCATCATCATCATCACAACATCAAACATCATCATTATGATTTAAACGCCCAACCTGCGCCGTATACGAGGAGAAAAGTGACTGACTGCTCGTTCTTCGTTTTCATTCTCCTGAATGTTGCCTGAAGAGGACCTAAGAGGTCGAAACACGTCGCGTTTTGTCTTGTAATTTGCTTGTCTGGGGATCTTAACTGGGGATTAAGTTTAATTTTCCTTTTTAAAATGTATCATCATCATCATCATCATCATCACCATCCTCATCAACGTCCTTCTCCTCTTCCTCCTCTTCATCATCATCATCATCATCGTCGTCATCATCATCATAATTATCATCAAGATCATCATCATCGTCACCATTGACTACTTTCCTCCTCAGGACACACGAGAGAGGTGGCAGATCTTTTTCCTGGTGTCCGGGGCGGTGTATGCGGTGGGGGGGTCCATCTACATCCTCATGGCCCGGGGGGAGATCCAGCCCTGGGCCCAGGTGGACGACTCGGAGACCGAGTTCATCATGCCCGCCCACAACTACATGAGCACGCAGGCGCAGGACAACCCCGCCTTGGAGGACGGCGAGGAATGAAAAGGGGAGGAATTAATTTTGTCCGCGCTGCGGAGGGGAGGGAATTTGTCCATGGTGCGAAGGCTTGGTGTGGGGTTGGGGTGGAGTGCTGTCCACAGTGCGACACTACCCATATATTTTTTTTAATTTTTTTTTCGGGGTGGGGGGGGGGGGGGGGGAAGGGGGGAGGTGGAGAAGAAATATAAATCTAGTTTAGGTATCATTTCTTTCTCTGTTTAATTTTATTGATTTAAAAAAAACACTTGACTTTTTTTTTAAACTATTGATTTTTTTTTTCTATCTTAATTTTTAATTTTGTTTACTTAATTTG
>CM031629.1:3001423-3003923 GCA_018398815.1 Conus ventricosus | reverse complement strand
AACAAAAGTCCATGAGTCGGGTTTGTTATCCCATGTTGATCTTCTTCTTTTCTCTTATTGTTTTGATGTGTGGGGGGGGGGGGGGGGGGGGGGTTGCTGTGATGGGTATTTCTGGTGTTTTCAGCTCATTCTCCTTTATTGCATGACTTGATTTTGATACTACCCTTTTTCATTGTATTTTGTCATTTGTGATGTGGCAAATTTTGGTATGTCTCTCTCTCTCTCTCTCTCTCTCTCTCTCTCTCTCTCTCTCTCTCTTCTGTCTCTCTCTCTGTCTCTCTCTCCCCTCTCTCTCTCTCTCTCTCTGTCGATCTGGCTGTCTCTGTCTCCCTCCCTTTCTCTCTCTCTCTCTCTCTCTCTCTCTCTCTCTCTCTCTCTCTCTCTCTCTCATATTTGTCATCCTATGTTGATCTCCTTCTTCCTTCTCTTGTCGTTCTTGAAGTTGGGGGGGGGGGGGGGGGGGGGGGGGGGGGCGTGTATGGAATTGTTGCTTGCTGCCGAGTTGGGCATGTCTGGTGTCTTTCAGCTTTTTTTTTTTTTTTTTTTTTTTCCCCTTCATTCCATGACTTGATGTTTTACCACTCTTCTTCATTGTAGTTTGTCATGTGCCAATTTTTTATATGCTTCTCCTCCTCCTCCTCCTCCTCCTCCTCTTCTCCTAAGTCTTCTTTTTAATCTTCTTTTTCTTCTTCTTCTTCTTCTTCTTCTTCTTCTTCTTCTTCTTCCTTTTCTTCTGTCTCTCCTTGTGTCAGAGACTCCGTCTCTTTATTCTGTGTCTCCAAGTCCCCACCTCTCTCTCTCTTTGAGTTGCTTTCCATCCCTCCCTCTCTCACACACTCTCTTCCTTAGTTATATTGTGCATTCTCTATTCTAAATTGCCATGTATTCATTGTTGTTTATGAGTTTATATGCAGTTCGATGCAATGATTTCTACCATGTATTTATTGTTTGAGGGCTGGATGGAAAAAAGCCACTGACTGGTGCTTATTCTTTTCCCTCATTAAACAACATTTCGTTCGTTCGTTCGTTCGTTCTCTCTCTCTCTCTCTCTCTCTCTCTCTCTCTCTCTTCTCTTCTCTCTCTCTCTCTCCTCTCTCTCTCTCTCTCTCTCTCTCTCTCTCTCTCTCTCTCTCTCTCTGTTCTCCTTCTTCATCTTTCTTCTTCTTCTTCTCCTTCTCTCCCTGTGTTTGTCTCTCTTCGTTCATATCTATGACCGACCGTCTGTCTGTCTGTCTGCCTGTCTGTCCGTCTGTATCTCTCTTTTCTCTTTCTCTCTCTCTCTCTCTCTCTCTCTCTCTCTCTCTCTCTCTCTCTCTCTCCTCTCTCTCTCTCTCTCTCTCTCTCTTCAGGTTTAACGCCCAGGCGACTTCAAGTAAAAACGAAGACAGGAACAATGATCGCAGGACATTAGGAGAGAGAGAGAGAGAGAGAGAGAGAGAGAGAGAGAGAGAGAGAGAGAGAGAGAGAGGCAGATACAGACAGACAGACACGGAGAGACAGACTGACAGACACAAAGACAGACAGAGACAGAGAGGCGGAGGGAGGGAGAGAGGGAGAGAGAGGGTGGAAGGAGGGGAGGGAGTGATTGGGGTAGGGGGCGGGGGGTGGGGAGGGTAGTGGGGGGGGGGGGGGGCTATCCACACTGAGATCATCATAACGACAGGACAACTGGACTGTTCCTGAAAGCCTCGGTGTACGTAGTGGGGGCTGCATACACGCGGTGGCTGACTGCGATTAAAAAAAAATAAAAAAGAAAGTTTCTCATTTACAGGTTGTTTGAATTGATAGAATTCATCGCACCAGCTATCATCTGTGTGTGTGTGTGTGTGTGTGTGTGTGTGTGTACGAGAGAGAGGGGTGTGTGTGTGTGTGTGGTGTGTGTGTGTGTGTGTGTGTGTGTGTTATTGTTCGTTCATTTGTTTCGAATATGTTTCTTTTCAACCACTTCAAGTGAAGGAAATTATAACTTTTTTAAGAGACAAACAATATCTCCATTAATTAAAAAGCCCCAAAACAAACGAAGAAGTACAAGAAAAATTCCCTACGCTCTTAGAGAGAACAGAGCGAAGCGATGAATTCTCCTACAATAAGACAAGGAATTGATTTAGATACTTTTTCTGTGTATTACAAAGAAATGAGGGCTGGAGGGGGAGAGGGGAGGGGGGTGAGGGGTCAGACGAAAGAAAGGAATTAATGTTTTTCATTGATGTACGGGAGTTAAATCTGTCTCTCTCCGACAACAAAGGGTAGTTACTCTGGCCACTCTGCGACAACAGAACCGAGTTAATCTGGTCCCTCGGTAACATGGATAAGGGATTAAACATGTCTCGCAACGGAGCAAAAACGAAACAAAACAAAAGCAAAAACAACAAGAAAAACAACAACAACAAACAAACAAACAAACAAAAAACACGAAACAAAGGAAGAGGAAGAGGGAATTAATCCGGTGTTCTTGCCACAAGGAAGAGTATGCAATCTAATCCCTCTGAAACGAAACAAC
>CM031629.1:2988923-2996423 GCA_018398815.1 Conus ventricosus | reverse complement strand
GTCACATCAGTTTAACTAATTATTGTAATTCCTTGAATCGTGTCATCCTGCCGTGTAACTAATAGCAGTTCATACAAATAAAGCTGAGGCTTTTTAAAAATCATTCTGATCATGATTATTGATTATGTTAGCCACAAACACTCCAGTTTAAGTGATTTATCAAACAGTCCTTCTTCTTCTTTCAATGTTTTCGCAGTCGAAATCGCGTTTGCGTTTGAATTTCCTCCTTCTCCTCCTCCTCCTCCTCCTCCTCCTCTCCTCCCCTCCCTCCTACCTCCTCCTCCTCCTTCTTTTTCAAGGCCTACTAATACTACGTTTTGTTCTTGTTTTGTTCTTACGTTGATGTCATGCTTCCTACTGTTGTTCCTGTTGTTGTTGTTTTCTCTTGCTTGTTGTTGCTGTTGTCTACATCTGAATTCATAATTTATTTGCGTGGCGGCACGCATGGTCGATGCTATAATCATTGTTGATTCACGGCCGCTCAAGGGAGGCAAATCTTTCCCAAAATGTCGAATAACGTCTGGGTTCCGTCCCTTGTGTAAGCAGGATTTTGATCCAAAAAAGTCAGAAGCAAGCAGAAACTCACAGATGCTGCTGCTGCAACTAATGTGGTCGCTGACACTGCTAGCTGCTGCCTGCCGATGCTACTGCTACTGCAAGTGCTTCTGCTGCTTCGGCTGGATGCCTTACTACTACTGCTACAACAGGACTTGGTAATGACGACACTACAACTACTACTGCTACAACAGGACTTGGTCATGACGATACTACAACTACTACTGCTACAACAGACTTGGTCATGACGATACTACAACTACTGCTGCTACAACAGGACTTGGTCATGACGATACTACAACTACTACTGCTACAACAGGACTTTGGTCATGACGATACTACAACTACTACTGCTACAACAGGACTTGGTCAATGACGATACTACAACTACTGCTGCTACAACAGGACTTGGTCATGACGATACTACAACTACTACTGCTACAACAGGACTTGGTAATGACGATACTACAACTACTACTGCTACAACAGGACTTGGTAATTGACGTATACTACAACTACTTACTGCTACAACAGGACAGGTAATGACGATACAACAACTACTACTGCTACAACAGGACTTGGTAATGACGAACTACAACTACTACTGCTACAACAGGACTGGTATGACAATACTACAACTACTACTGCTACAACAGACTTGGTAATGACGACATACAACTACTACCGCTACAACAGGATTTGATATGACGAACTACAACTACTACTGCTACAACAGGACTTGGTAATGACGATACTACAACTACTACTGCTACAAACAGGACTTGGTAATGAGACACTACAACTACTACTGCTACAACAGGACTTGGTCATGACGATACTACAACTACTACTGCTACAACAGGACTTGGTCATGACGATAACAACTACTACTGCTACAACAGGACTTGGTCATGACGATACTACAACTACTACTGCTACAACAGGACTTGGTAATGACAATACTACAAACTACTACTGCTACAACAGGACTTGGTAATGACGACACTGACAACTACTACTGCTACAAACAGGACTTGGTAATGACGATACTACAACTACTACTGCTACAACAGGACTTGGTAATGACAATACTACAACTACTACTGCTACAACAGGACTTGGTAACAACTACTACACGCTACAACAGGATTGATGATGACGATACTACAACTACTACTGCTACAACAGGACTTGGTAATGACGATACTACAACTACTACTGCTACAACAGGACTTGGTAATGACGACACTACAACTACTACTGCTACAACAGGACTTGGTAATGACGATACTACAACTACTACTGCTACAACAGGACTTGGTCATGACATACTACAACTACTACTGCTACAACAGGACTTGGTAATGTGAAACAACTACTACCGCTACAACAGGATTTGATAATGACGATACTACAACTACTACTGCTACAACAGGACTTGGTAATGACGATACTACAACTATACTGCTACAACAGGACTTGGTAATGACGATACAGCAACTACTACTGCTACAACAGGACTTGGTGATGGACGACACTACAACTACTACTGCTACAACAGGACTTGGTAATGACGACACTACAACTACTACTGCTACAACAGGACTTGGTAATGACGATCACAACAACTACTACTGCTACAACAGGACTTGGTAATGACGACACTAAACTACTACTGCTACAACAGGACTTGGTAATGACGATACTACAACTACTACTGCTACAACAGGACTTGGTAATGACGACACTACAACTACTACTGCTACAACAGGACTTGGTAATGACGATACAACAACTACTACTGCTACAACAGGACTTGGTAATGACGACACTACAACTACTACTGCTACAAACAGGACTTGGTATGACAATACAACAACTACTACTGCTACAACAGGACTTGGTAATGACGATACGTACAAACTACTACTGCTACAACAGGACTTGGTAATGACGATACAAAACTACTACTGCTACAACAGGACTTGGTAATGACGATACTACAACTACTACTGCTACAACAGGACTTGGTAATGACGATACTACAACTACTACTGCTACAACAGGACTTGGTAATGACGATACAACAACTACTACTGCTACAACAGGACTTGGTCATGACGATACTACAACTACTACTGCTACAACAGGACTTGGTAATGACGATACAACAACTACTACTGCTACAACAGGACTTGGTAATGACGATACAACAACTACTATGTTTATCATTCCGTGTACTTCATGACATGAAAGGGCTTTATATACTACCAGGATGTGTAACACTGTACGAAGTATAGCGTTTATGTTACACAGAACAGCAGTAACAACAAGAGACTTTAATAATAATAAATAATAATAAAAATTTATAATAATAATATTATTAATAAAGTAATAATAATAATATAATAAAGATTATAATAAAATATATAATAATGATTGATGATGATGAGACTGATTGTATGAAGGATATGTAATGACGATCATTAATGATGATGTGATCGATGATTGGATGATATGATGATGAAAAAATAATAATGATAATAAAGATATAATAATAATACATAATAATAATAATAATAATGTAATAATAATAAATAATACTATAATAATAAGTATTTGTATGACGATTCATTCAAGTAATAAAAGGCTTGCCAGTCTGAATAAAAGTTACTCTGTTTAAGGTTTCTTATTTGAGCAAACATACTACCCACACTGATTTACTGGATTATAATAATAACAAAATTGTTATTTATATTATCATCATTATATATTATTATTATTATTGACGCAAGCACAGCAACGTCATCAACTCTACCACTACGTACGCGCATACGATACAAACACTGTCCCACTAACTACTGCTACTATAAGGACCACCACATCACCATCACTACTGCCACAGTGCTGTCCACCTCCACCACACACCACCACTACTACTCTATCAACACGACTGTAATGCTACTACAACACCACAACATCCACCTTACTCACCACCACCACAGGCTTCTACTACTACTACGTGCTTCTGCTGTCCGACTGCTGCTATGACCACTTCACCCTTTCAGAGCCATGAGGAACAAAGCAAGACGTGGGATTGACCAAGAATTAGGTTCCTTAACACAGCATCCACGATACTTCTATCGCCACCTCCATCGGGGTACCAGTGCGTTCAATAGAGCAGGAAACTGCCATTCATGTGAGAGACACATGGTGTGCGGTGGTAAATTATGCCCCACTCCTTACATGCGCGCAGTAAGGCTAGATGTGAGAGCAGTGTATGTACACCTCCGATATTGTATATATAGTTTGTTGCGTCGTCGTGCTTAGGCGTGCAGTCGTGTGATGTGTTTGTGTGTGTAGTGTTGTGTGTGTTGTTGAGCAGACGTGCCGTCCGCGTCGTTCGTGCGTGCGTAAGCGTGCGTGCGTGCGTGCGTTGCGTTTGCGGCCGTGCGTTGCGTTGCGGATCTGCGTGTGATTTGCGTGTGCGTTTCGCACGCGCGTCGCAGCGCTGTATCTGCGTGCGTGCGTGCGTGCGTGCGTGCGTGCGTGAGTGTCATGTGATGTGTATAGTGTGTCGACCCCTCCGTGCCGTCGTGCGGCGAGCTGCTGCGCGTCGCAGCCCAGCCGCTTGGTGGGACGTGTGTGATGTCACAATGTTTCGTGCTCTCCAAACAAAAGTGCAAAACCCACCCCAACACTTAGTTAGCTATGGGTCGTCGCCGGTGCTTACCCCCCTCCCGCCTGAGGCCATACAAGTGGGTGCAAGAATGTTGGTCCTTAAAAAGCTCACGATCTTCTTCGCCACCTCCTCGGGTCCATGCTTCAACACCGGGAACCTTTCCCGCAGCGACGGGCACATGTGCGCGGTGGTAGTTATCGCCCCTCCTTACACTGGGGCGCAGGCACGGCGTTGGAGCAGGGTGTTGTACACCTCCGTGGTGTGTGGTTGTGGGGTGCTGTGCGTGCTGCGTTTCGTCGTGTGTGGGGGTGTTGTGTGTGTGTGTGTGTGTGTGTGTGCGTGCGTGCGTGCTGCGTGCTCGTGGTGCGTGCGTGCGTTTCCCTGCGGCGTTTCGTGTCATTGCGGTGCGTTCGCACGCGCTCGCGCGCGTGTATCTGCGTGCGTGCGTGCGTGCGTGCGTGCGTGCGGGTGTGTGTGTGTGTGTGTGTGTGTGTGTGTGTGCTGTGCGTGTGTGCGTGTGGTCGTGCGTGCGTGCGTGCGTGCGTGCGTGCGAGCGTGCGTGTGTGTGTGTGTGTGTGTGTGTGTTTTCGGTGTTTCTGTCCATAGTAATCAAAGAAAAGTTTGGATGAATCTCCACCCCACTTTAGGTTAGCTTATGGGTTCAGTACGCACAGAGGTTCAGCTTCCCCCCCCCCCCCCTCCCCCCTCCCCCCCCCCCACACCCCTATTTACAGGGGTTTGTAGGTCAGTATTCGTCCCAACAGGTAGTATTGATATGATCAGCTGTTTCCATTACTGGGTGGTCTTGGAGGTGGATGTGCAGGTGGCTGTAGTCTTCACCTTTTACGGGGTTTGTAGGGTCAGTATTACATGTCTGGTGATTCAGGGGAGTCATCATCCATTCTCTCGGGTGGCTTGTGCGGTATATTACATGTCATCTTCGTCCCATTTCACGAGTCGGTTTGTAGCTCTGGCACCACAACAGCATAACATCTCACACCGTTTTACGGGGTATTTCGCTATCTATATCTCACATGCAATCTTGTAAATCAGGACGAAGACAACATACAACCCACCACACACGCCCGCACGCACGACACACACAACACTACACACACAAACACACCTCACCCATCTGCATCCCCACACAGCCGCCCTCTCACACCACACACACACGCAACCACACACACACACACACAACACACTACACACACACACACACAAACACACCTCAACAACAGACAAACACGACAGCAGCACGACAACAGCACACACACACACACAGCACCCCCACACACACACACACACACCACACACACCCAACACAAAACACCCACACACGCGCGACGACCGACACACACCAGCACCACCACCAACACACAAAACCCACACACACCACACACACCAACACACACGAAACACACACACACCACACACACACACACCACACACACACACACAACACACCCCACACACACACACAACACACACACACAACACACACACAGCACACACACACACACCACCACCACGCACCAACGCACGACCACACACCACACACGCACGCACGCACGCACGCACGCACGCACGCACCACGCACCACACCACCACACACACACACACACACACACACACACACACACACACACAACCACATACGTACCTGACAGTACAGCCGTCAAACATGCCAGTGGCGATGAGAAACGGACAGACCACGGTGGTGTGGACCCCGCGTTTGCCAAGGGCCCGCAGTTGAATCCTCAGAGACTCGTCGAAGCCCACCGCCCCGAATTTGCTGGAGCAGTAGTCCACCAGTCCTGCCGCACCCACCAACCCTGCAGAGCTGGCGATGGACACCACGTGACCGTGGTCACGTGTCAGCATGGCGGGCAGGAAGGCCTTCACCGTCTGTTGGTGGAATGGAGACATACCGGCAGAGAGAAGGAAGGATTGTTTGTTGTTGTTGTTGTTTGTTGTTGTTGTTGTTGGTTTGTTTTTATTCAATTTCACGTCGCGTCACACATACAGGTAACTGGAAGACATCTCAGATCATTCAGATCATTTTTGACAGTGTCAGACTGTTATGACAGGAAGGGGAAAAAAAGAACAACTGGAAGAAAGAGGCAGGTAAAGGTAAGTAGGAGGGGTGGGGGAGGGATGGGGGTGGGGGTACAGCTGGATATCGTGTAAAAGGAAAATGACAGATGTGAGAATCAAACTTGACCTAGTAAGGTGATCGAAAATACAAATAAAGGACATAACTTTTAAGGGAGTTGGCGAAAGATTATATAGTCGACGATTTAATGAGAAAATCAGGAGATCGCGAATTCAAAAATTAAAAAAAAGAAACAAAAACAAAACAAACAAAAAAACACAAGTACATTCTGAGGTGATCGAAAGTACATTTAAAGCATAATTATTACTAAATGGATTTTGCAAATATTACTTGTTAATTCAATAAGAAAATCAACTGATAACAAATGCGCTTGTAGCTGGTACCTTGCCATGTAAGAAAGGCCTCACTGGTTCACAGTCGTCATGGCATATACATTTGATATTTCGGCAATGGTTGGTCCGTAATGAATCGCATGAAAGTCAGACTTGAAATAGATCGACAGATCGAAAGAAAGGTTTTGAAGATGAACTGAAGCATTTCAAAATCTCTTTCAGATATAACTATTGTTCATTTCTTTATATGACGATGGGTTTTGGACCCTAATTCTACCTGAAACATTCTTTGCTCTCTCTCTCTCTCTCTCTCTCTCTCTCTCTCTCTCTCTCCTCTCTCTCTCTCTCTCTCTCTCTCTCTCTCTCTCTCTCTCTCTCTCTCTCTCTCTCTCTCTTTTGTTTTTTTGTTTTGCTGCTACATCTGCTAGATCATTAAAAACAAAAGTTAGTATAGGATGGTACCAGCAAAAATCAATATCGGAACCTTTCATATAAGGAAGAGTTTATAAGATGTTTAATCTCAAGTAATAAGCCCTCTTTTTGATTATTCTCAAAAAGAAGCCGATTTTGAAAAACATCGATACTTGACGTTGTCCATTTAAAACGACTTTCACCTTCGATCGCTTCACAAGCTTTGAGCTTTCTGTCTTTTCTTCGAGTGTTGAGTCTTTTTTGTTTTAAAGTCGTTAATGCAAAGACTGCTGCCGAGCAGACTGACAGGCAAACAAACAGTAACAGACAACACACCACACACACACACACACACACACACACACACACACACACACACACACACACACACACACACACACACA
>CM031629.1:2974424-2978823 GCA_018398815.1 Conus ventricosus | reverse complement strand
CGCCACTCCTGGTGCTACTTTTATTCAATACTAGTTATTCCATTGGAATATCAATTAGTTTAGCTCTGCCTTTGAAGAAGATGTTAAGTTTGATAAAAGCTCTTCTCTCTTCTAAGGGCTTCCATTCTAATTTCCTCATGATCTTCCTAGTATTCCCCTTTTCTCTGATGTGGTTCCCTGTTACGAACCGTGCTGCTCTCTTCTGAATCTTTTCGAGGTTATCAATGTCCTTTAGATGGTAAGGATCCCAAACTCAGCAACCATATTCCAGTAATGGTCTAACCAGTGTTTTGTAGCAGTCGTCTTTAACCTTTGGGGGCAGTCATTGATATTCCTGTATAAAAAAGCTAAGATGTTATTTGCTTTCTTACATACTAAATTGTAATGTTCTTTCCATTTGAGACGACTATCTATAATCACGCCTAAATATTTTGCAGCATTGGTTTCTTTAAGAATAGTATTATGAATAGAATATTCTGATCTAGTTGGTGAACGTTTGTTACATATACGCAACACTTGGCACTTTGGGGGATGAAATTCCATTTTCCAAGTTCTTTCCCACTCTTGTAAAGCGTTTAGATCTTCTTGTAGAATGCGTGTATCATTCTTGCTTCTGATTGTTCTATATACTAAGCTGTCATCTGCAAAAAGCCTTATAGTAGTTCCAGGAGAGAGATTTCTACTTATGTCATTTATATAAATTAAGAAAAACAAGGGCTCCAGAACAGTTCCCTGTGGTACATCTGACAAGACTGGTTTACAATGGGCTGACGACCCTTCCACAACAACTTTCTGCGTTCTCCCAACGAGGAATGATCTAGCCCATTTTAGCAAAGAACCGCCAATGCCGATGTGTTCTAATTTAAGCAGCAGGCCCTCATGGTCAACCTTATCAAACGCTTTAGAAAAGTCTAATAAAATTGCATCTATTTGCTGTCTGTTGTTAAGACAGTTATTAAAATCATTGAGAGTTGTTATAAGTTGAGTCTCACAACTCCGTCGCTGTCTAAAACCATGCTGGGCGTTATTTAAGAAGTCATAGATGTCAAGATGGTTCATTATGCTACTATATATTATGTGTTCAAGTAGTTTTGCTGATATGGATGTAAGAGATACAGGTCTATAGTTCTCTGCTTTTGTTTTGTCACCCTTTTTGAATAAGGGAACAATGCTCGCATCTCGCCACTCATCAGGTATTACTCCCTGGTCCAGTGAAGCTTGGTAAAGTAGTTGGTATATGTCAGGCACACGGAAAGAAAAATGTTAAGTGCCTGTGTAGTTGAAAGATTAAGCGCGAGCGAAGGAGTTAAATGTGTGAAAAGGAAACGGCGTAGGATTTTCGTTCTTAAAGGGCAGGTCACTTCCTTTGTTTTGAATGTGAGATGTGTTAAGAAAAAATGGGTAAAAAGCTAAACACACTGGAAGTGAGTGAGGAGAGAGATTCGAGCAACAGCGCTGATAGAATGGAAAAGAGGCCGCCGACTGTCAGGCCCATTTAATACAGACATGAGTCTGTAACATGCTAATGCATGTATTTTGCTAGGGAGTGATTCAGACAGACTACGCCGTTATGGTAGCGGTAGCGAGGTAGACGAGGCTGTGTCTGGAGGGAAAGTCGGGTGAGCTACGGGAGCCATACCCCCCTGCCAGAAAGATGTCGGAAGGAACAGCCAGAGACAGCCAGACATAGTGGTAGGCTGTCCAAACGTGAAGAGGCGAAGTCGGAGATCGCCATTGAATTATGCTCTGAGGAAACCCAGTGGAAAGGGTAGGTGGAAACATATGTTTGATGTCCACCAGAGACAGTTGTAATTCAAGGAAGAGGAATGAAGGACGTGATGATTTGTGATGAACTGACCCCAGGAGGATTATCAAGCGAACAATGACCTGTGAACAGACGGAATGATAAACTCCACCAGTGCTGTGTATGAAAATGGGAGAAGAGGAGACACTGGGGGAAATGAACATTTTAAGTGTGGTATTTACCGCCTTGTGATTTGTTTGGAGTCGGATGCATGTTGTATAATGGAGTTTTGGTTGTATTCATGCATGCATTTGTGAATGT
This sequence comes from Conus ventricosus, assembly GCA_018398815.1. Classification (NCBI taxonomy): domain Eukaryota; kingdom Metazoa; phylum Mollusca; class Gastropoda; order Neogastropoda; family Conidae; genus Conus; species Conus ventricosus. Next base: position 2,976,758 of record CM031629.1, on the reverse strand, counting down.
TTGTGCGTGAATCAGCAGCCTGACAGTATACCTCACTCAATTCATTGGCACATAATTTTAAGAGCTTGCCAGGAACGCCATCAGGACCAGTAGCTTTGTTTTCATTGATGTTGGTCAGTAACTTAAATACTCCTGCTTTGTTTACTTTGATGTTTTGCATTTCAGGGAGTTTATCATCATCCTTTAGTCTAACGTTAATTAAAGGCTTGGGATTTGAGAAAACTGAACAAAGCTGCTTGTTTAGTAAATTTGCTTTCCCTTCAGGGTCCTGTATTAGGTTATTCTGGTTGTTTCTCAGGTCTGGAATCCCAATGTTGTCCTGTCTCTTACTCCTTATGTAAGACCATAATTTCTTGTTTTGATGATCACCTTCTGAAATCATCGAATTATCATAATTGGAGTGAGCAAGCCTACATTCTCTCTGACACCTTCTCTTAATATGTTTATACCTAACCAGTAATCTTTGTGAATTAGGTGTAGTTTTCAATTTCTTAAAGAAACGATGTTTCCTTCTCAACAAACGTTTAGTTTTTGTAGTAATCCATTGCTGGTGGTTCTTGCTTAAAGTTATTTTAGTAGGTATGTTGTCATCCATAATAAATTCCAAGTTAGTTTTTATACACTTCCAAAGGTCACTGACATTATCTTTAACACTATGGGACCTCAAAAAAAGACGACTGAAATCATGAGTATCCCTGCGCAATTTTGGTAAGTCTGCTTGGTTCCAGAGTCTGATGGTACGTTTAGGGGTTTTCTTCGAAAGGGTTGAAAGTTGCTCTCTAAGAGAATTATGTCATGATCACCCAGGCCTGCAATTAATTCCTGATTGCCTAAAGCGCCTGGACAATTGGAAAAAAATGAATCCAGGAATGCCTTACCACGTGTTGGTGCTTCATCTGACTGCACTAATCCAAGGTCTTTGGTGGTATCAAAAAACTGAGAATTAATATTTTTACTGTATTGATTACCAAGTATGGCATCTTCACGCCAATCAATATCTGGTAAGTTAAAGTCTCCACCAATCCATAATATTGCCTTCCTATTGGCCAAAACAATGTCAGAAATGTCTCTGCAAATAGACGAACATACATTTTCATCTGAGTCTGGAGGTCTGTAAACTGATCCAACAATGACAGGTCTCTTATTCTTAAAATTAATCCTACAAAATAAACTTTCACTATTTTTGCCTTGATATAAAAACTCACTGGCTAAGTTCTTCCTAATGGCAATCAAGACTCCACCACCTCACCAGCCGCCATGGCGAAGTGGTTAGCGTCGCGGACTTCCGGCTGGGAGGTCGTGGTTCGAATCCCATCAGAAGTCATGTGGGTTTTTCTGCCCCGACCGGCTCCTACCCAGAGTTGAGTTTGCTGCAGACTCAGTTGGGAAGACTGGGACCACACAGTCGAGTTTCATCCACTTAATGGATGCGTTTCTGAGAGTGTTGCTCAAATTTCCTGACCAACACTACAGGTGCCTGTATCTCTCGGGCCTGGTTGACGCCGGGATATATTATGAAAGGAAGCGTAGAGTACAGCCCTGTCATGTAGTCTCAGACCGAAATGGAAATCCGTAGCATCATCTTAATCATCCTCATTCTCATTGATCAGCATTAAAAAAAATAATTAAAAAAATGTCTCAAATTCTGTGGCCCTTCATGCCCTGCTCTCATGGTGACCTCAATTTCGATGTCCTCTCCACGTCTGTGGCTTTGGTTTGGTTCCGTCGGGGTCACCGGTATCGGCGGGTCCATGGGGTCTGTCGGTGGACGGACGTGGTGGCGCCCTCCGGAGGGAGAGCTCACTCACGCCGGCTCCGCGACTAAGCAATTATTGTCGTCAGTAGGAGGCTTAGTAGGTGGTGTCCTGCGTATGTTAGATCAGAACAGGCGCCACTGAACACCACCGAAGTGACTCGGCAGCAGTGTAGTGTCTCCTCCGGTGGGTTGCCTCTTAACGACTTGACATTGACTGCTCCCTGTGGATTGCTGGTGCCGGGGCTGCGGCGGGCCGACCGGGCTGTGGCTGTGGACGGGTGTCGGAATGAGCGGCGTGGGTGCACTGCCTCTGAGGTGGCGCAGAAGTTGGGACAGCAAAAAAAAAAAAAAAAAAAAAAAAAAAAAGACTCCACCACCTCTTTTTCCAAGTCTGTCATTCATATAAATATCAGAGTCCTCCATTAGAAGTTCACTGCTGGATGTTCCAGTTTCTAGCCAAGTTTCTGTTCCAATTACAACATCAATTTTTTTTTCGGTGACTAAATTACTGAGTTCTTCCTTTTTCTTTATAAGAGATTGAAAGTTTACGACTATGCATTTAAGTTTATCTGATTCTC
>CM031629.1:2964424-2966924 GCA_018398815.1 Conus ventricosus | reverse complement strand
TATAATGGCTGCTTTGACAGTCCGAGTATTATAATGACTCTTTGACAGTCCTTCAATTATAGTGGCTGCTTTGACAGTCCCAGTATTATAATGACTCTTTGACAGTCCCAGTATTACAATGACTTTGACAGTCCCAGTATTATAATGACTTTGACAGTCCCAGTATTATAATGACTTTGACAGTCCCAGTATTATAATGACTTTGACAGTCCCAGTATTATAATGACTTTTTTGACAGTCCCAGTATTATAATGACTTTGACAGTCCCAGTATTATAATGACTTTGACAGTCCCAGTATTATAATGGCTGCTTTGACAGTCCGAGTATTATAATGACTTTGACAGTCCCAGAATTATAGTGGCTGCTTTGACAGTCCCAGTATTATAATGACTCTTTGACAGTCCCAGTATTATAATGACTCTTTGACAGTCCCAGTATTATAATGACTTTGACAGTCCCAGTATTATAATGACTTTGACAGTCCCAGTATTATAATGGCTTCTTTGACAGTCCCAGTATTATAATGACTTTGACAGTCCCAGTATTATAATGGCTGCTTTGGCAGTCCCAGTATTATAATGGCTTCTTTGACAGTCCCAGTATTATAATGACTCTGACAGTCCCAGTATTATAATGACTTTGACAGTCCCAGTATTATAATGACTCTTTGACAGTTCCAGTCTTTGAAAGACTCTTTTACAGTTCGAGTGCTGTAATGACCTTTTTAAATTCTCAGTATTGTAATGACTCTTTCATAGTTCCTGTGTTGTAATGGCTGCTTTACAGTCCCTGCTTTGTAATGATTGTTTACAGCCCCAGTGTTGTTATGACTGATTTGCAGTCCCAATATCGTAACGATTATTTTAAAGTCCCAGTGTTGTAATGACTCCTGTACAGACCCAGTGTTGTAATGACTCCTGTACAGACCCAGTGTTGTAACGACTCCTGTACAGACCCACTATTGTAATGACGTTTCTACAGACCCAGTGTTGTAACGACTCCTGTACAGACCCAGTGTTGTAATGACTCCTGTACAGACCCAGTGTTGTAACGACTCCTGTAAAGACCCAGTGTTGTAACGACTCCTGTACAGACCCAGTGTTGTGATGACTCCTGTACAGACCCATGTTGTAATGACTCCTGTACAGACCCAGTGTTGTAACGACTCCTGTACAGACCCAGTGTTGTAACGACTCCTCTACAGACCCAGTGTTGTGACGACTCCTGTACAGACCCAGTGTTGTGACGACTCCTGTACAGACCCAGTGTTGTAATGACTCCTGTACAGACCCAGTGTTGTAATGACTCCTGTACAGACCCAGTGTTGTAAGGACTTCTGTACAGACCCAGTGTTGTAAAGACTTCTGTACAGACCCAGTGTTGTAAAGACTTCTGTACAGACCCAGTGTTGTAACGACACCTGTACAGACCCAGTTTGTAACGACACCTGTACAGACCCAGTGTTGTAATGACTCCTGTACAGACCCAGTGTTGTAATGACTCCTGTACAGACCCAGTGTTGTAATGACTCCTGTAAAGACCCAGTGTTGTGATGACTCCTGTACAGATCCAGTGTTGTAATGACACCTGTACAGACCCAGTGTTGTGATGACTTTTGTTACAGACCCAGTGTTTTAATGACTTTTGTACAGACCCGGTGTTGCAATGACTTTTGTACAGACCCAGTGTTGTGATGATTGCTTCACGGCCTGGTGCTGTAATGACTTCTTTACAGTCCCAGCTTACAGAATCAGATTTGTGATGACAGCTTTACTGTCTGAGTGCTGTAATGACTGCTTTACGCCCCGAGTTGTCATTACCGCTTCATAGATCCAATGCTGCAATGACTGCTTTATAGATCCAGTGTCGCAACGAATGTGTGGATTCCAGTTCCACAGTTGTAATGGATACTTAAAGGCTTGAGTGCTCTTCTTTATTTGTTTTTGTTTTTGCATCCCTAGTGTTATAGTGATTGCTTTACAGGATAACAGGATAACAGGATAACAATTTTATTTGTCCAAGAGATGGAAAATTCAGTCATAGAACTGTAATAACTGCTTTACAGTTTTACTGTTGCAATGATTGCCATACAGCCGTAGTGTTGCAACATCCAGTGTACAGTCCTGGTATTGTAATGATTACTATACAGCCATTAGTAATAGAGCGACCAGTATATAGTCCCAGTATCATGACGATTACTATACGGCCATAGTATTAGAACGACTGCTATACAGTCTTAGTGTTGTAATGATTTCTATGCGGCCATAGTATTAGAACGACTGCTATACAGTCTTAGTGTTGTAATGATTTCTATGCGGCCATAGTATTAGAACAAAATCTATACAGTCATAGAGTTGTAATGGTTTGTATACAGCCGTAGTAATGGAACGACCGCTATACAGTCCTGGTGTTGTAATGATTACCATACGGCCATAGTATAGAACGAAATCAATACAGTCCTAGTATTGTAATGATTACTATACAGCCATAGTAATAGAA
>CM031629.1:2954424-2956924 GCA_018398815.1 Conus ventricosus | reverse complement strand
GGAGGTGCTAACGTGTGGTTGGGTGGGTGCGAGTGTGCGTGTGCGTATGCGTGTGTGCTGATGTTCATATATGTTTGTGTGTGTTCGTCAACTTTGTTCATTTCGATTTGTAAACAGGGAATCTGCTATTCATAGCTACACATGTAAAAGGCACACATTAAATGAACAAGAATATGAATGAATGAGTGAATAATGAAGAAAATAATAATAATAGTAATACCAATAAAAATATGATAAAATAATAATTATTATTATAATAATTAAAATCAATAATACACTAATAATAACAACATAATAAATAATTATCATAATAATAATGATGATAATAAATAATAATTGAAATAATGATGAAATGACAGTAATATAAAAAGAAAAGAAGAAGGAGAAGGGATAATTAATCATCTTAAGGAGAAAGAAAAGAGATGAGGGGGTAGTGGTGGGAGGGTGGTAAATGACAAGATGGATTCTTGAAAAAAAAATAAAAATAAAGGAATATAAAACGATCACAATGGATGGATGCAAACATTTCTTCATTCTCAGTACCAGCCACATGCACACCACAAGCAAACGCACTGAACGCACCTAAAATAACACGTTAGCACCAGCTATTCCATACCTTACTGGTAAAATGCTATGAAGTATTTCGCAAAAGCAAGAGAAAACAGTTGTTGTTTTTTACAGCTGACTACTACATACAGTCGAAATGATTGAAGCATGTTTAATGAATATATATACGTTTTTTGAATATCATATCTAAACGTTTACAAAAAAAAAGAGTTGTTACAAACCAAATGAAAAATGATTCACTGTAAAGAGCAGAGAGAGAGATAGAGAGAGGAGAGAGAGAGAGAGAGAGAGAGAGAGAGAGAGAGAGGGAGAGAGAGAGAGAGAGGGAGAGAGAGAGAGAGAGAGAGAGAGAGAGAGAGAGAGAGAGAGAGAGAGAGAGAAGAGAGAGAGAGAGAGAGAGGAGAGAGGGAGAGAGAGAGAGGCACTACATATGTGTTATGAAACAAACAAACAGCCCCAAATCAAAATCAAATGGAACACATTACCGTAAAGTAAATTAGATAATGTGACAATATCAATAGAATAAATAACAAAAATAAAAAAACCCTCATGAACGGGGGAAAAATTCAGCCAAAGAGCCCGCTGTGGGGGGAGAGAAAAAAAAAAAAGCAACAAGTTGCGCCCATCTAACGTTTGTTTACAAGCTCCCCCACGAAGATGAAATCCCCAACCCAAAAGAAGTGCCGCCGACATACTGGGGCGAAGGGCCCAGGACAGGTACGGCCTCTCGAAGCCCTTGGCTCCGAAATGAACACCCCAGGACACACACCGGGCTGGAGAGGGGGAAAAGGGAAAACAGACAAAATGAATGATTTAAAATTTGGGAAAGATGGGTGGGTGCATTTTGGATAATGGACAAAGAAGACATCAATCACGAAGAAGAAAAAGAAGAAGAAAAAAGAAGAAAAAAGAAGAAGAAGAAGAAGAAAAAAAAAGAATTATAATAGAAAAAGAAAGAGGGAAGAAAAAGAGAAAAAAAAAAGAAGAAAGAACGAAAAAAGAAAGAAAATAAAACAAGAAACGCAAAAAAAAGAAACAAAAAAAAAAAGAAAGGAGAAAGGGGACAGGGGAAAAAAATGAAACAAAAAGAAAAAACCCCAAAAAGCATATAAATTAAAACAAAAACTTGCCAATAAGAAATTGGGCCAAAGGAGTTTCAATGTTTGGTTATTTGCTTGTTGAAGGGTAGATTTAGTTATTTAACAATAATCATCTTGACCAATCATCATTTTAAAGTTCTTCATATACATATGTATGTATGATGGGGGCAGTTGAAAGTATTATGTATGTGTGTATTATGTAGTTTTATGTATGTAGCTGTTTTGTTTTTGTATGTATGTATGTATGTATGTATGTTGTATGTATGTATAGTATGTATGTATGTATGCAGGATGTAGTATTTTTTCTTTTAAATTTTCAGCATTTTTTCTGACGCACATACACACACACACACCCCAAACACACACACACACACACAAAGAGAGAAAGGGGAGAGAGAAGAAGAAGAGAGAGAGAGAGAGAGAGAAGAGAAAAGAGAAGAGAAGAGAGAGGGACAGAGATGTGGCGTGTGCTATTGTTGTGTGGTGTGAGGAGATTTGTGGTGTTTTTTGTGTGTAAAAGGAGAGAGGAAAAGAGAGAGAAAAGAGAGAGAGAGAGAGAAAAAGAGGAGAAAGAGGAGGAAAAGGGGGGAGAGGGGAGAAGAGAGAGCGAGAAGAGAAGAGAGAGAAGGGAGAGAGAGAGTGGGGGGAGAGAGACCGAGATATATAAATTAAAAAGGAATTAAAGAGAGAGAGAGAGAGAGAGAGAGAGAGAGAAGAGAGAGAGAGGAGAGAGAAGGAGAGAGAGAGAAAAAGAAGGATAAAAGCTTTTTGGTACTATTGGATAGCATGAATTTATTTTTTTAAAGGGGGGGGGGGGGGGGAGAAAAAAAAGG
>CM031629.1:2945559-2951824 GCA_018398815.1 Conus ventricosus | reverse complement strand
AATTGAGAGTATCAAGTTTCTTGTATGACGGACATGTGCTAACTGCGTAGAGCTGGCGATCAACTTCATTTAGTGCGTGAGTAGATTCTGATCGTAGTTGATGTTTCTGTGAGAGAATGTCTGTACAGTATTTTTACTCTTAATAGACTGTGTCAACCAGTTGTTTGCTAATGTCACATCTTTTTTTCTTATTTTTATTAATGATACGCATCATGATTTTTTTTTTTTTTTTTTTTTTTTTTTTTAATTGAGGGGAGGGGCAAGCTGACATTCTCAATATTTCTAAAATGTAGTTTAGACCCCAGAAGACCCAGAACAACAATTTTGTATGGTTTTATAAAAGATGTTCTTAGAAGGTACTGAATTATCATGATCACAAAGAACTAAGTAAAAAAAAAAAAAGAAGAAAAGAAAGAAAGAAATAAAAAGTCAAGTCGTTATTTCTTTGCATATATCATGCACATAGCTTTGACGGTAAAAGGGTTACTGGCGAGTGGGAAGGAGTGGTACATAAGTGATGCCTGTGACTGTGAGGCTAGGACAGGGAGTAGGTTTGAAGGAGAAAGAATCAATAAAGCAAAATGTAAATGAACACACAAAAGAAGGTGCCAAGTAGTGGTTATCAAATGCTCTAAACAAAACATAGATCAGTGACATTCTGACACATGTGTCTTCTTTACATTTAAAGAACATGTGAGAAACACCCTTTTCCAAGATCGCGACCAGCTTGAAAATGAGGATTTAAGATTTGCCTGCTGTTTATTATCATGAGTATGCCAGTAGATCAAGTTTGGACATCAAGTCTTTAGAATTAAAAAAGAAAAACGTAATTGTGCAGTAAATGTTTCATTCGATTACATAATTGTGTGTGTAAAACAACATTGATAGTCCTGTTTAAAAAAAAATTTAAAAAAAGAAATGGTAGCAAACAGTTGTCATTATGTCGGCCATCGAGCATGACAATCTGCATAATTTGATGTCAGATATGCAACATGGGCTTCAGAACTGAGTCTTGTATTTTTTGTTTTTGTTTTTGTTTTTTTCAAGCTGTGACATCCTTTCTTAATGAATATTGTATTAATGGGTCAATTTCAGGGAGACTGGTACAAAACCAAGGAGATTATGGAGAAAGGCCATGAGTGGATCTTGAAGGAGATCACCACCTCAGGGCTGCGAGGCAGGGGTGGTGCTGGCTTCCCCACAGGCATGAAGTGGGGTTCATGAACAAGCCTTCCGATGGCAGGTACTGAGAACTCGGTACAAATACACCTTCAGGTTTATACACACCCCTGCACACACACACACGCATGCACACACGCACGCACGCACGCTCACACACACACACACACACACACACACACACACACACACACACACACACACACACACACAAACATGTGCACACGTGCACATACACTCACACACACGCACACACAGACACAACACACACACACACACACACACACATAACACACACACACACCCACACACATACATATGCATATGCACGCACACACCACAGAACACATGCACCCAAACACACACGCACACACAAGGATTTTAAGATTTATTTACCCTTTAATTCTATCCAGCCGAGAGCGGCACGACAGCACGATTCCCTGCTGCCGCACGCTCACGCACAGCGCTCATTCCCTGCCGACGCACAGATTTGGCCACTTTTTAATTTATTTTTACGGTAGCTCTACAACAACTGACGGTCTTGTGTTAGGTGTCACAGGAAAGAACAAACACTCAACTCCCCTCATCACCAGATCCAATTTGTAATACGATTTCAAGCGCTTCATTGAGCGAGAAATTGCTACCACCTTTTTGCCTGACCGACATTTTTTCTGGCACAGGAAATACGTGCCGCGCGCCACGTGGTGGTGCCGCCAGTTTCTTTGTTTCAAAGCTCCTGGGGTCAGCCAAGTTCACAATAGGCCACTGAAAGTATGGTCGACAACTCGCTCCAACATCCCCAAGACTAGTTACAGAGTTTATTTCCCTGGGACCATTTCATGGAAAGTGTAGGAATTTTTTATGTTCCCGTCGTCTGATTGTGGACGACACGGCAGAATGTACTGCTGTCTGTCCGTCATCCGGACTTGGACGACTCGCCTCAAGGGAGAGAAATCCTGTCGTCAACTTTTGGACGACTCGGCTGGTAAACGTTAACCCCTTGGTGGACAGGGAGGATGTACATGGAAGAAAAAGTAAATTGAGAAATCCACATAAATTCATTGTTTTTGTTACAAACAACAGCAGCAGCAATAACAACAATAACAAAATCCTGTTTCTTGTTTTCACAGTGACCGAAAAGTTGAATGATCAGAGATTGAGCAGCAAAGTCAAAAGATGACTTTACTTGATTTCATACATTTTACTAGGATTTAACAATACCTACCACCAGAAAAAGATGTGCCAAAAAACAATATCTACCTACCACCAGAAAAAGATGTGCCAAAAAAAAGAACCAATTTAGCACATGTATTTTCCAGGTATGAATTTTGTGTTTAGATTTGCATATTTGGGACATTTCATCACAAATTGAAACTTACCTCCCATCACATATGTATCACATTCTCTTCAAAGGCATTCCTTGGGAGTCAAGTCTAAACTTCCATCCAACCTTAATCATAAGATTTTGGCTATTGCATCTAAATTTAATCCACCATTTTGTATTTTTGTAGTTTAAAATCAATTTTCATAGTTTCTGTAAAACGCACAGGTATGAGCGTATGTTACTATTATTTTTATGCCCTGATTTTTTTTTTTTTCTGCGTACGCAGGCTGATATTCCTACGGACACTCAGTCTCTGTACAGACAGGCAAGGATTAATCCCATCTACCGAACAAGAGTGGAGTTTTGTGTGTATGACCCTTTTTTATCCCGCCATTAAGGCAGCCATACTCCAATTTCGGGGAAGGTGCATGCTATGCGTAATGTGACATCCATACCAATGGTCAAACTGGTCATCTCTTCCGAAAGTTGGTGATGGGATTTTAGATGTGTGCAAGATGTTATGCGTGCGTTCACACATGGAACCTCGGTTTATAGTCTCATTTGAAGGACGCTATGGGAAATGAGTCAGAATCAATGTTAACTGTGAGGAAAAAATCCCCCAGTACCAAAATGGCCTGGCGGAGATTCGAACCTGCAACCCCATGATCACGTGTGGCGCTCTACCACTGAGCTATTCCGGCCCTTATGCCCTGATGGATTTTGAACCCACAGTTTTCCCATCTCCAGCCTGCCACCTCGCTGCTTTGGCCACAGTGGGTGGTAAGGTTTGAAACTCAGTGTCTGCTGGCAGACCCAAGTACCTGGTGGTGAACGCAGACGAGGGGGAGCCAGGCACGTGCAAGGACCGGGAGATCATGAGGCACGACCCACACAAGCTGATTGAGGGCTGCCTGGTGGCCGGGCGGTCCATGAATGCCTGTGGAGGTGAGTGGCTGAGGGTGTGCCACTCAGGCTGGCTTTTCTCTCTGCTTTTGATGATAGGAATATTTTCTTTCCCGAGGTCCAACTCTGTCTCAGCCTGTGTCTCATTCTGACTTTCTCTCCGTAGACTGGCTGTTTTTTTTTTTTTTTTTTTTTTTTTTTTATCCCCCCACCCCCTCAATGTCTCTCTCTCTCTCTCTCTCTCTCTCTCTCTCTTTGTGTCTTTATCTGTCTCCTGTGCCAGGCTCCCCCCTCTCTCTTTTTCTTTTCTGTTTTTGTTTTGTTTTTTTCTGTCTAGTCTTCAGCACCACCATAGTGGCACGACTCCCACGCCATTTACATCCAACCCCCTCATACACCACCATACCCATCATACCCAGGTCTCTGCGTTGGCTGTCAATGGGGATGTGTTCGTATCAGAGCCAGATCAAGTGAACCAGGCTCACTGTAGGGCACTACAAAATCATGGGTGGGAGTAGTTCCGTATTATACAGATTTCCATGTTGGCGTTTTGGCGCCTCCCCCCTCCCCCTTCACATTTCGTTGGATGGGTGTGCTGGTTCTCCAATCCATATTTTTTACTCTTCCGCCTCAATTTTGTTGGACGTTTGTAGTTGTTCTGTTGTTTTTTTGTCCAAAATAGTTTTAATAACTAAACAGGACTGAGAAGTATAAAATTCAGGGTTTGTATCAAAGGAGAACGGAACGCAGTAAACTGTCCTTAAATGTCAAGTTTTTGTCAGATCGTTCCCTTCCCCCCCCCCCCCCCCCGCTCCCAGCAGGGCATTACCCCTGCACTCCACTGGAGGCCCTAAGAGGCTCCTGGACCCCGGCCACAACCTTTTCAATATGACAAATATTTCTCACTTCCACCCATGCAATATCCAACTAAGGGCAGTGTCCATGAATGTGCTGATGCGGATGGCTTTGACTTGAACTGAACACAGGCACATGGGCCTGGAGACAGTTGAAACGGGTCACCACCACAGCAGAGCATGAATGGCCGCAAATCCATTTTGAAAACAATCAGTGAGGATGAGGACGATGATGAAGTAACTGTGGTGGATGCTTTCACCGAAGAGCGACAATTCTTGCTAACTTCCGCATGCGAAATGACGTTAAGCGGTGTCTGTTGCTTCGATCACATGCTCTGAAATGTCAAAAAAAAATTGATGAGAGAGCATGTGCCGGTGCCAAAAGGTACAGAAATTTGGGTCCTGTACTCTCTCCGTGTTGGAAATACGCTTTTTTGTTGTTGAAAAGTATACTAAAAAACTGCTTTAGGGTACACAGCGCTGAGAATAATGACCGTGATCTGGTCAGGTGGCAAACAGAACGATGGTTTATAAGGAGGAAAACGAGTGTGCTGAGAGTCACAAAGAGTTTCTGTGTCTTGATTTTTCCCTTTAGTCTTGTGTTGTCATAGTTTGTGGAAGTGCTGTATTGTAATCAGAAAACTACACAATAAAAACATATATGATAACAGAAAGATGATAAATACTGGCTTTGTGATATCATAAATTTCAAAACAAATGAACAGCCTCTTCCACCCACCCCAATATCAGTTGCAACCCACTCTTCAGCTGACCCCTTACCAAGGAAAGAAAATTCAGGCCTCACAAATTTCAGCTGTGCAGTCATTTTGAAAAACCTGTTGTTTGCTGTGGATTTTTAGTATTGAGATATGTCTTAAGTTCCTGGAAATGCCAGTCCAGAGCTCTTATTTAAATCAGGGGGAAATTTTTATGTAAATCTACAGCTAAAGGGTTGTTGTCCTCCTTACCCACAGGGGCACTGCCCTTGGACCCTGTAAGATCTCTGGGCCCTCTCACTTCCACTTCCCACTTCCTTCCTCCTCCTTTCCCACATGGATTCCCTGGTGCTAAATTTTTCACCTTTTTTTTTTTTTTTGGGTTATTGCCTGAGTTCAAGCCTGAAAATGTAAAGATGCTGAAAAATGAAAAGTGATATTTCATTGCAGCCTACATCTACATCCGAGGAGAGTTCTACAATGAAGCCTCAAACCTGCAGCTGGCCGTGAAGGAGGTGAGTTTGAGTTTTATGTCTTTTCTCTTTGTTCTTGGGCTGCATTGTGGTCTGCAAACGACAACCGGAAAGAACCCCCCCCCCACCCCCCCTCTCTCCAGGGGATTTGAGATCAAAGGGTTGAATGGGTTAGGGGTTACTGGGAAAAGAGAAGGATTAGGTGAGGAACGAAGAGGAATGAACAGTGCGTCTCACACTGCATTAATGACGATTAGGTGAGGAACGAAGAGGAATGAACAATGCGTCTCACACTGCATTAATGACGATTAGGTGAGGAACGAAGAGGAATGAACAGTGTGTCTCACACAGCATTGAGGATGATTAGGTGAGGAACGAAGAGGAATGAACAATGTGTCTCACAAAGCATTAACGACGATTAGGTGAGGAACGAAGAGGAGTGAATAATGTGTCTCACACAGCATTAATGACGATTAGGTGAGGAACGAAGAGGAATGAACAATGTGTCTCACAAAGCATTAACGACGATTAGGTGAGGAACGAAGAGGAATGAACAGTGTGTCTCACACTGCATTAACGACAATTCGGTGAGGAATGAAGAGCGCGTCTCACACTGCATTAACGACAATTAGGTGAGGAACGAAGAGGAATGAAGAGCGAGTCTCACACTGCATTAACGATGATTAGGTGAGGAACGAAGAGGAATGAAGAGCGCGTCTCACACTGCATTAACGACCATAATTATAAGAGGATGGGAGTGTCGAAGGTTGCTTTATGTTTGTAAGCAAAATTTGATCTAAAGTTGAAACTAAACAA
>CM031629.1:2928059-2940559 GCA_018398815.1 Conus ventricosus | reverse complement strand
AACTCTTTTTGTTTGTATGTTTGTCGTCAGCTGTTCAACATCTCCGGACATGTGAACAATCCAACGACTGTGGAGGAGGAGATGTCGATCCCGCTGCGAGAGTTGATCGAGAGACACGCTGGGGGTGTCATTGGTGGTTGGGACAACCTGCTAGCCGTCATTCCCGGCGGCTCCTCCACTCCGCTCGTCCCAAAGAGGTGCGCTTTTATCTTTCCTGCCTTTGTGTGTCTGTCTGTTTGTGTGTCTGTATGTCTGTGTGTGCCTCTCAAGTGTGTGTTTACAGTGTGTGAGCAAGGAGACTCGTATATTACTTTGTTTCTGCGATCTCCTTTTTTTTTTCCCTTTGGAAACAGGTAAAAGACTCCATTTTTGTCTACAACTTATTTTCCTAGGTGTCCTTCAGTTTCCTGAAATCAGAATACGCTGATGATGTTATGTTTGTTGTTATTGGTAGGTTTTGTGTTGTTGTTGTTTGTTCTCTCCCATACACTATTGCATTCACTTTTGTTCAGGCACTTTCACAGGTTTACAGTCCGCTTGGGGAACAACATGTTTCAGGTCGACATGAGGTGACCCATCAAAGGAGACACTGCACTGCAGTGGAGGCTGGCGGGAGGGCAAATTTGGATCCAGCATACAAGGGACACAAGCACCGAGTCCCCAGTTGATGACAGTAGAAGTTTAGTCACAGAGTCAGCATGCATAAGTGAACGTCGGCATGAGTTATCCAGCGATTCTCCCAATGCGTTTTGCCGCTGCCAGTGATTTAATCACATCATCTCAATCAGGCAAGGGCGTGGAGAGGACATGGACACTGAAGTCTTGAGAGCAGGGCTTGAAAGGCCTCTGTATCGAGGACACCTTTTCGGTATGGTTGACGGCTCTGTGGAGTTTCTGGCTGGTGTCTGCATGACAAGGCTGCACTCCAGACTTTCTTTTACAACAATTATATCCAGGTGTCGGCCAAGCCTGAGAAATAGGAGCTCGGCAGTATTGATCTCGAAATTCGAACAACAGTCAGATGCGTCTTTCAAGTGATTGAAACTTGACTCGTTTGTTCCTGTCTTCCCATTTGAGCCCTTGGCACACTCGGCTCTAGATACGACGAGCTAGCTAGGATGAAAAAAAAAAAATCCACAAATAAATGCCACGGATGGGATGCACACCGGCAGCTTATCAGTTCTCGAGTCCAGAAAGCTAACCACTGCACCCAAACAGCTGATGTTTTGTCAGATTAATCACAGTTTTTCTTTCCTGTTTCCTCTCTGTCTGTTCCCCCAGCCATCCCCCCCCCCCCCGCACCCCTCCTCTCCAAGATTGTTGTTCTTTTTGGTACCATGGTATGTGTTCTCTTGACCTTCTCAGGCAGTTTGTCCAGTCCCCTCTGTGCACAGCCGCATCCAGGATCAGTCTCGCACTGTTTGGTTAGGGTAGGTCAGAGCAGTTGATTTTTAAAATGAAGTCTATCAGTGTCTGTCCCTTCTTTCAGTACAGACTGTATCTTCCTTCTACTAGAAATTGTGTGCTGGAAATGTCGCCATTTCTGTCGCTAACTGTCAGCTCTGCCTTTTTTTTCTCTTCTTTTTGTTGCTGCTGTTTTGTTTTTGTGTTTGTTGTTGTTGTTGTTTAATCCATATTCTTGTTTTTTTGTCTTTCTATGAAGCCATTTACTTGTAAAAGTTCAAGACAATCTTGACTGGTTTTTTTTTTTTTTAAATGCAGTTCTAATATGCTGATGTATGACTTAGTATGGACACTGTAAACCCTGTCCCGAGTGGACTCTGCCTTAGTATCGACACTGTAAACCCTGTCCCGAGTGGACTCTGACTTAGTATCGACACTGTAAACCCTGTCCCAAGTGGACTCTGACTTAGTATCGACACTGTAAACCCTGTCCCAAGTGGACTCTGACTGAGTATCGACACTGTAAACCCTGTCCCAAGTGGACTCTTAGTATCGACACTGTAAAC
The DNA here is from genome assembly GCA_018398815.1 of Conus ventricosus. NCBI lineage: Eukaryota > Metazoa > Mollusca > Gastropoda > Neogastropoda > Conidae > Conus > Conus ventricosus. The sequence continues at coordinate 2,938,589 of CM031629.1, read as the reverse complement.
CCTGTCCCAAGTGGACTCTGACTTAGTATCGACACTGTAAACCCTGTCCCGAGTGGACTCTGACTTAGTATCGACACTGTAAACCCTGTCCTGAGTGGACTCTGACTTAGTATCGACACTGTAAACCCTGTCCCGAGTGGACTCTGACTTAGTATCGACACTGCATACCCTGTCCCAAGTGGACTCTGACTTAGTATCGACACTGTAAACCCTGTACCAAGTGGACTCTTAGTATCGACACTGTAAACCCTGTCCCGAGTGGACTCTGACTTAGTATCGACACTGTAAACCCTGTCCCAAGTGGACTCTGACTTAGTATCTACACTGTAAACCCTGTCCCAAGTGGACTCTGAGTATCGACACTGTAAACCCTGTCCCAAGTGGACTCTGACTGAGTATCAACACTGTAAACCCTGTCCCAAGTGGACTCTGGCTTAGTATCGACACTGTAAACCCTGTCCCGAGTGGACTCTGACTTAGTATCGACACTGCATACCCTGTCCCAAGTGGACTCTGACTTAGTATCGACACTGTAAACCCTGTACCAAGTGGACTCTTAGTATCGACACTGTAAACCCTGTCCCGAGTGCACTCTGACTTAGTATCGACACTGTAAACCCTGTCCCAAGTGGACTCTGACTTAGTATCTACACTGTAAACCCTGTCCCAAGTGGACTCTGACTGAGTATCGACACTGTAAACCCTGTCCCAAGTGGACTCTGACTGAGTATCAACACTGTAAACCCTGTCCCAAGTGGACTCTGGCTTAGTATCGACACTGTAAACCCTGTCCAGAGTGGACTCTGACATAGTATCGACACTGTAAACCCTGTCCCAAGTGGACTCTGACTTAGTATCGACACTGTAAAGCCTGTCCCGAGTGGACTCTGACTTAGTATCGACACTGTAAACCCTGTCCCAAGTGGACTCTGACTGAGTATCGACACTGTAAACCCTGTCCCGAGTGGACTCTGACTGAGTATCAACACTGTAAACCCTGTCCCAAGTGGACTCTGGCTTAGTATCGACACTGTAAACCCTGTCCAGAGTGGACTCTGACATAGTATCGACACTGTAAACCCTGTCCCAAGTGGACTCTGACTGAGTATCGACACTGTAAACCCTGTCCCAAGTGGACTCTGGCTTAGTATCGACACTGTAAACCCTGTCCAGAGTGGACTCTGACATAGTATCGACACTGTAAACCCTGTCCCAAGTGGACTCTGACTGAGTATCGACACTGTAAACCCTGTACCAAGTGGACTCTTAGTATCGACACTGTAAACCCTGTCCAGAGTGGACTCTGACATAGTATCGACACTGTAAACCCTGTCCCAAGTGGACTCTGACTGAGTATCGACACTGTAAACCCTGTACCAAGTGGACTCTTAGTATCGACACTGTAAACCCTGTCCAGAGTGGACTCTGACATAGTATCGACACTGTAAACCCTGTCCCAAGTGGACTCTGACTGAGTATCGACACTGTAAACCCTGTACCAAGTGGACTCTTAGTATCGACACTGTAAACCCTGTCCAGAGTGGACTCTGACATAGTATCGACACTGTAAACCCTGTCCCAAGTGGACTCTGACATAGTATCGACACTGTAAACCCTGTACCAAGTGGACTCTGACTGAGTATCGACACTGTAAACCCTGTACCAAGTGGACTCTGACATAGTATCGACACTGTAAACCCTGTCCCAAGTGGACTCTGACTGAGTATCGACACTGTAAACCCTGTACCAAGTGGACTCTTAGTATCGACACTGTAAACCCTGTCCAGAGTGGACTCTGACATAGTATCGACACTGTAAACCCTGTCCCAAGTGGACTCTGACTGAGTATCGACACTGTAAACCCTGTACCAAGTGGACTCTTAGTATCTACACTGTAAACCCTGTCCCAAGTGGACTCCGACTTAGTATCGACACTGTAAACCCTGTCCCGAGTGGACTCTGACTGAGTATCTACACTGTAAACCCTGTCCAGAGTGGACTCTGACTTTGTATCGACACTGTAAACCCTGTCCCAAGTGGACTCTGACTTAGTATCTACACTGTAAACCCTGTCCCAAGTGGACTCTGACTGAGTATCAACACTGTAAACCCTGTCCCAAGTGGACTCTGACTTAGTATCAACACTGTAAACCCTGTCCCAAGTGGACTCTGAGTATCAACACTGTAAACCCTGTCCCAAGTGGACTCTGACTTAGTATCGACACTGTAAACCCTGTCCCAAGTGGACTGTAGTTGTCTATGCTGTGGTGGCCCTTTTCCCATTTAATCTCACTAGGTTCTGTTTATTGAATTTGAATGCTTTTCTGATTTTTTTTTTCAAAGATAATAGAATGTGTACAAAGGAAAGTGGACATCATGTGAAATTTATGTCACACCTTTAAAAACATTGCAGACTTGAACAAAATGACCAAAGCATGCACTTGTGCGCTAAATTTACGTTTACTTTTAAGATGTACGTGTAAATTTCGGCTTTTTGCTGTTTTCTTTTGTTGAAATGATGTTAAATTCTAAGATTGAAAAATGTGTTACATGTGTGTGCTGGTCTAGAGCAAATGCACATGAATTAACTAAATACTTTTCCATCAAAGTAGCGTGCCTTTAGTCATAATAACATGATTGTCAGGGGTTTTTTTTTGCCAATTACAACTTCAGTCATGTACGTGAGAGAATTGTGTATTGCCATATGGGAAAGCTGATGGCCTGTGTAGTCTCCCTTGGATTGAAACCTGCATGAAATCAAACAGAAAGTGCACCATCAGCAGCACTCAAGCTTCGGCGTGTTACAGTGAGTTGAGGATGTCAATAGATCAGGAGTTATAAATTGATATCAATAGATTTGTAAAAATATATGGCTTTTTTTAAAATGCATTTTTGTGTGTGTGGTAGCAGTCCTAACAGGATTTTATGGGGTCAGCTGTATTGCAGTAAAACTTAAACAAAACGAAAGCGTGACATACTCTGATCATTCGAAGTGTCATGCCGTGATGTTTCTTCGTTTCAGCGTGTGCGACGATGTGCTGATGGATTTCGACGCGCTCGTCCAGGCACAGACAGCCCTGGGCACAGCTGCTGTTATCGTCATGAACCAGAGTGCCGATATCGTGCGCTGTATTTCACGCCTCATTGACTTCTATAAACATGAGAGCTGTGGCCAGGTGAAATTTTTACACCAATTGTTTCGTTTATTTAAAAAAAAAAAAAAAAAAAGTTAGACAAACACACTGACCAGGTAAAATTTTTACACAAATTATTTTGTTGATTTTTAAAATTCTTTTTTAAACAGAAACACACAATAGCATTGACATACAGGAGGAAAAAAACTTTGTTGAATTTTTGGAGAAGTAATGAAGTCAAAGTGATGACAGACCTATATAAACAGATGATTATAGAAAAGAAGTTGATAAAAGAAAAAAACAACAAATCAGTGGTCTTGACAGTGGTACGGTGGGGATGTAGGTTGGTGTCAGCTCACAGCGAACCATCGGCAGTTAGCTGAAAACAATGCTGCCCTGTTGGCCTTAGGGTGAAGAAGGTTTCATGGACAAGTCAGCATAGCCTAGGTGGGTTTATCAGACACGTGAGCAAAGGCAGGAATCGGGTTCACAGGATGAGGACTCATGACTGTTTTAGATCGCACAGCTGTAGACCTTGCTGCAAACCGCGTTCCTTTGAGCGAATGGTTTGCAGCTCCAGTTTCCTAGCATTCCACATCTTAATTTGCATTTTCATTTTGATGCTTGATTTTAATGAATCCTACTGCAAACCTGTTTAGCTTTACAATGTTGCTGTAATTTTTTTATGGAAAAAAATCGAAATTCCAGGAATTTGGGGATGGGGGGGGGGGGGGGGGGGGGGGGGGGGGGGGGGGGAAAAAAAATTATGGGGGGAAAAAAATCAGAAAAAGGAAATTGTTAAATGCGAAGCTTCATCTGCTGCCATTTCGGTCAAAAGCAGTAAGAAGAAGTTTCCCAGCGTGCCTTTCGTCTTTCACGTTGTCAGAGATGGCGATGAAGTGGTCATACCCGCCAACGGCCGGCTCTTCCAAATCTTCAAAAGTTGCGAAAGTATTGCGATCATGAAAATTATGGGTTTTTGGGTTGTTGTTTTTGTTTTTATTACAGGCTTGTTTGTCTGAGAAATAACAGGTACACAAATTTAGGGTGAACAGGTCTGCTACTGTGAAATTTCATGGGGTGAGGTGTGCGCGGTTTGAACAAAATTTTATCAGCTGTATCAGACTGGCAAGACTTGGAATTGTTTCTTACCGCAAGCCAGGGAAGTATCGGTCAGTGAATCATTAACGGTGAACTCTCGGTCAGTGAAAACAATTTGACTTTGGCTCTTTGGTATCAGATGACTGCGTCCAGTGCCAGGAGAATAGGCTCCCTTTGATTGCTTCCTACACGTTTCAAAATCACCCTGATGAGGGCTTGAAAGTGTCCATAATGGCAAAGCAAGTAAAACCACCAGCAATAAAATTGAAAATGGTCCAGTTTGATTTTATGTAGTACAATCTGTTGACACAATGCATTTTATACCGCTGTATGCCTCTATTAGTGCAGAAGAGACAGAATGAAACTGACAGAATATGTGTGCGAATCAAAATTCACAGGTTGTGGTTTAGTTGTATGGTCTTGGTACCATCTTGCATGTTATCTGATGGATTCGGGGGGAATGAGATGGGGAGGGGAGGGGGTCAGGACAGGGATCATGAAATTCACTGCATGATGTTTTTATTGGTAACGAATTTCTCCACTTGGTTCTGATTTCAGTGCACACCGTGTCGGGAGGGCGTGACGTGGATGATGAAAATCATGCACAGATTTAGTAAGTGCAGCTTTCTTTTTTCTTTTTTCCGGTTTCATTTTCTTTGTCCGTTCTGAAACAAGTAGTACCCGTTCTTCGAATTACCTCCTGCTACCATAAGTTGTGTGTTTTATGCCAGGGTCTCTTGGTTCGTCTGTTGCTCGGGAAGACTACACTAAACTGGTCAGTTTGAACAAAACCCCAGGGAAAGATGACATGTGACCTAAGGACGAGGTCACCTGATTGTGGTAGGGATCCGTTATAGGGTTCCAGAAAAGAAGCAGATCCAGGGTTTGTATGCATAATTTCGCAGAAAAACTATTGAACCAATGTGATGGAAACTTGTTGATAAGGTACACACCTGTTTATTTGTGCAATTTTACCATATTTTGTACTCGTGTTGGCAGAAAAGTTGACAAACGCAATAAGATAAAGAGATTTATGATAAAAAAAAAGTTATAGAAATAAAAGCTCCAGAGTGTTATTGATATATGAAGAGTGCAGTGATGGGGCTGTCATTGTGTTCCAATTTGGGTGTGTTGATCAAAGAGTGACAACTCACGCTAACTCGCGAAATGGCGTCTGGCTGTGTCTGCTTCAACGACGCGCTGATTCCTGGAAACAGTAGGGGAGGGAGGCTACAGGCCGTGAAATATTGGGAGGTTTGACAGAACCGGTGAAGTGGATTGGCAGTTGTTGCTGTTGTTAACGATTAATGTTCATCTCACAGTTGCCTGACCTTTTTGCCCCTCACCTCTCATTGTGTGCGTGTCTGCAGCATCCGGCAATGCCCGCCCCGATGAGATCGACATGCTGTACGAGCTGAGCAAGCAGATCGAAGGACACACCATCTGCGCTCTGGGTGATGGAGCTGCCTGGCCTGTGCAGGTGAGGGTGGATGACTAGGGGGAGGGAGGGGGAAGGGGGGGCATGTAGGATGGGGGGACAGAGTAGGCGAGAGTAGGGTGAGGGCAGGGGAGAGTAGGAGGGAATGTTGCAGAGTGGGGGGTGGATGGGTGTGTGTATTTTCTCGCTGAAATGCAAGGGCAAGGTTTGTGGAGTGGGTGTGGAATGTGTAGGTCGTGACAGGTGGAGCATTTGCCTGGTGTGTATATGTGTGTAAGTTGTGTATTGGTCTTTAGTGTAACACTTTTGTCAACAATAATGACATGAAGCAAATAAGTGTGTGTGAATGCAGATCTGTTATCCCTACAAAGTGCATGCATGCATGCACTCAGGTATGTGCTTGCACTCTCTCTCTCTCTCTGTCTCTCTCTCTGTCTCTCTCTCTCTCTCTCTCTCTGTCTCTGTCTCTCTCTGTCTGACTGACTCTATCTCCCTGTTTCATTCTCTCTCTTGAACAGACATACTCATTCACTCACACATTCGAGGAAAGGTGTCTGCTTGCCCATCACATTTTGTTGAAGTCAGATGTGCAAACTTGGTTTAGTTCGTCACTTACAAACCTTTTGTCTTCATGTACATTTCATGTCGGCATATGTATTGCACACTTAAGTTTATTTTTGTTTGTGGTTATTTTAAAGGAAAGGAACAATGCAGATGACTGGGACCAGTCAAAGAATGGTTCTAACAGTTGGTCTGTGTTCCTTTTATGTCGTTTATAGTAATTGTCCTTTCGGAAAAGTCGGAGCATTTGTAACAAACTCCTTCGGATCAGAGTGAAGCGCCAGTTGACAGCAAGTCTGCTGATAAGAACATTATGTACAGACTGAAACACAAGGCTTTGGCTACACTAGGAACTGCGCTGTGTGAGCTGCTCTGTTGGTCGGTGGTGGTGGAGGTCTTTGAGCCGTGAGAGTGAGCTGCTCTGTTGGTCGGTGGTGGTGGAGGTCTTTGAGCCGTGAGAGTGAGCTGCTCTGTTGGTCGGTGGTGGTGGAGGTCTTTGAGCCGTGAGAGTGAGCTGCTCTGTTGGTCGGTGGTGGTGGAGGTCTTTGAGCCGTGAGAGTGAGCTGCTCTGTTGGTCGGTGGTGGTGGAGGTCTTTGAGCCGTGAGAGTGAGCTGCTCTGTTGGTCGGTGGTGGTGGAGGTCTTTGAGCCGTGAGAGTGAGCTGCTCTGTTGGTCGGTGGTGGTGGAGGTCTTTGAGCCGTGAGAGTGAGCTGCTCTGTTGGTCGGTGGTGGTGGAGGTCTTTGAGCCGTGAGAGATTGGTCACCAGATGAAAAGCTGTGTGACAGCTTGCGGCAAGGGCCGCCCAGTGAAGAGGATGAGATAGGTTTTTTTGGTGTTTTTTTTTTTATAGATCCAGCCACACCGGGAGTGGTCGTGATGGAGGCAGTGCTAGCAATGAGTTCTGATGAATGTTTACAACATGGCTGTCAGTCACGGCTAGTGCCATCCACACACTGTGACTGCTGGTGGTGTGGCCACCTCTTCAGTAACTGATGTCATCCTGATGATGCCGCTACAGTGTAGCTCACCACAAGCAGTATGGATGTAGCCAAATAAAATTTAACCTAAGGCTTATGTCGAACATGTCAAGCAGGCAATCCCTTGACTAACAGGGTATTTTCTGCCAATGGCATTCTGCATTTTCTTGAGAAGAGAATGAAATTATTTGTTTACGTATGTTTTGAGTGAAAACGATCTACATTACAGACTGACATACTTTTGTCTGTCTGTTCACGTACAACAGAAAGACATCAGTGAACTTGGGAAGTTTTATGAGAAAAAATAAGTAAATGAATGTTCTGTCAGTTTTTGCTTTGGGGCTAAAAAATGATGGTGAATGACCCTGTTGTAGAAAATGATCTGGCAGTGAAGGAACTAAAATGAGAACAGTGTGCTTACGGTGGTTTTTTTTTCCATGTTCCTGTGATGCAGGGCCTGATTCGTCATTTCCGGCCTGTACTGGAGGCAAGGATGAAAGAATACGAGAAAAAAGCCGCCACGGCTTGAGTGCACGAGGAGTAGACAACGGTGGAATTGTGGAACAGACATTTGGGAGTTTCGTCACTGTTGAGGGTTGAGCTGGTCATAACGCCAGCTGTGAAATAGAAACGATTTCTAGTGACATAGACGCCACAAGGGGACAATTACATCATCATGTCAAATGCGAGGTCCTGCTCAACTTCAGAACAAGTGTTGATCTGTTTTGTGTGTTGAATGTTCTTATCTTTTTCACATAGCTTATTCGTTAATTTATTGTTAATGACATTGTTACTATCACTTTTAAATATTATTATTTAAGTAGTTTCAGCTGAAAATCCTACCTGTCATCCATTCTTTGACCGAAGTGCAGTGATTGTGATTATTGATCTTACGGTTCAGAGATATCGAATGTTTAAAATTAGATACAGAAAGCTGAAGGATCGATCCCAAGGGGATGGTGGTACACTTGTAGATCTTGCCCTTAATCTTATCGATACCTTAATTTAAAGCAATTTCCATGATGTGTTTATGTTTTGACGTTTCTGTTCTGGGAAGGGAGAAAGGGCTGAGGAGATCTGGGAATCTGAAGAAGTTCACCCAGACCTGGAATTGTGTTAGAAATAAACACATTGTAAAAAGAACAGTTGTGGTCTGTTTTCGTGTCCGTGTGGTGTGATGATAATGAGAGCGGCCAGCGATTACATAGATTGAGTGTAAATACATTTGTTTATTTCACTTTAGATAGACTGAATTACAAATATACTTAATTTATTACACTTAACGTTTTAAATCACCTATTTGTCCATATGCACCCATCGGCTATTACCAGTTAGCTATCAATCTGACCTTATATGTTGTTCCCATGGGATTATTTGAGAAATATTGAGCATTTCAGTCTACTAGAGTGAAAGTGCCTGCCATGTGGAAAATGCTTTGATTTGGGTAACAACACAAATTGTTATGATCTTTTTTAAATTCATAATGAATGTGACAGTGATAAGGGATTGCCTATTTAACAAGTTTGTGGCAAAGATACCACTGGATTTTTAACCGTGGCTGAAAAAGGAATACAGGATATGTTTTTACTCCCAAGTGGTGAGATGACCAATGTAGTCTTACTGACCAAATGTGCATTTTCTGATTCAAGATGTCCACAGTGTAAGTTATAGATATCAACATATGCAAACGAGATGCTATTATCGTTCAGATTTTGGGTTTTTAATTTTTTAATCTGGATTGTTTCAGAACATGAACTTGTTCTATGTTCAGTCTTCTGCCATCTTATCACTCTGTCGAACCCCATTGCTGAATTCTGTTGCACTATGCGCAGTCTTCAGCCATCTTATTATCACTCTGTCAAACCCCATTGCTGAATTCTGTTGCACTATGCGCAGTCTTCAGCCATCTTATTATCACTCTGTCAAACCCCATTGCTGAATTCTGTTGCACTATGCGCAGTCTTCTGCCATCTTATTATCACTCTGTCGAACCCCATTGCTAAATTCTGTTGCACTATGCTCAGTCTTCTGCCATCTTACTATCACTCTGTCGAACCCCATTGCTAAATTCTGTTGCACTATGCTCAGTCTTCTGCCATCTTACTATCACTCTGTCGAACCCCATTGCTGAATTCTGTTGCAGAGGATATCCAGTTTTTCAGGTCTCTTTGATCAGATCAGTGACATTTTACACTGTACTGTCCATCTATGAGACAGTTTTGTTCATTTACTAAGGATGTGCAGAGACCCATTTGATGGGGATTGATTTTCATTTTTGTGGGATGATTATTTCGACCACAGTGGCCTGTCACCAACAGAAAGGAAGTGATGTAGGCAGCAGCGTCAGTTGGTATGCTATGAATTCTGCATCTTTGGGGCCCAAATTGAGTTGTTGTGCTCTCTCTCTCTCACTCTCTCTCTCTCTCTTTCTCTCTCTCTCTCTCGCCGATGTGTCACTCCCTCCCATTTGGCCCACCTCCCCCTCCTGATGTGTCAATGGGCGGAAAACCTGACGCATTAAACCATTTGTATTCGTTTCCTCTCTTCCTCTCTCTCTCGCTGTGTGTGTGGTGTGTGTTTCTCTCTGTCTGGATTGAAAAGGAACATCATTATTACACTGTTTGTTCGCTTTTTGTGTAAATTAGACAAGGCGTTAGCAATTCTGCTAGATATTGTTTTCATGTCCAATTCACATCAAAATGAAGAAAAGAAATACATTAAAAAAAAGTAGAAATTTTGACCTGTGAAAGTTGAAGAGGACGCTTGTTGGGTATCTCCTGTTTGCAGTGAAATGGACTATGAGGTTGTGACACTTCATGTTCAGTTGAACTGAAACGAGGTTCCCCAAACGTTAATGAATCAGAAAGCAGTTTGTGTAATTTAAATCGTGCTGGTTTTTCTCCGACGCCGAGCAGTTCTGGCTAAATCCAGTTTTGCCATGCACGGCCGACAGTTGCACTTTGTCGGACCAAAACTAGAGACCATCACTGAGGTGGCTCCCCCCCACCTGCACATCCACAGTGTTTTTCTAAGTTGAAAACATACTGAGGAAAGATGTAAAAATGTGTGTGAGAGAGAGAGAGAGAGAGAGAGAGAGAGAGGTGGTGTCAAGTTTAATAATCAAACGACCTACAGCAATATGGCAGATGGGGAAACCCATTCCCAGGAGAATAGTGAAAGGGGAGGGAATGGGGGGAGGGGGAGGGAACGACAACACATTGCCAGAACGACAACACATTGCTATGGGCCGTGAAATGGTCATGTTCTTTTATGCCGGGTACTTGCAGCGGGATTCGAACTCGCAGCCAGTTGACAGCG
>CM031629.1:2920559-2925559 GCA_018398815.1 Conus ventricosus | reverse complement strand
GGTTTGCGGAAGCCATCATGTATTGTATGCATATACATTAAGGCAATAGCAAAGACATTAAATTGGCAAATTCATTCTATGTTCAAATTGCAAGAGAACTTGGATTTTGATACATAGCTTTGTTTAAAAGGTACATGACCCTACATTTGATGGATGAGAATGCATGTGGGTGTTAATCGAAATAAAGAAGCTTGGTTTCAAATCGTGGTATATGGAACACTCATTTAGGAAATGTAATTCATCCCTCTGGCACGCCACCAAGCGTGCGTAGCCGGTCTTTTGCTGCCACGTTGCAGTGACAGATTTTCTCTGTTTCCCAGTCGTTAGCGTTCAGGTATATCCAACATGATGCTGATCTGTGTGTTTGGAGTTCTTGCAGTTTCTCAAATACGGTTTAAGTTATGACTGTCCACTATTTCATACAATGAAAGCAAGCATCGAAGAGATTTCATTTTTAATGTTACGTGGAAAGTGAAACTAGTTTTCTTGTAATTTGATATAGAAAACCTAAACCCCTTTATGTTGAGCATGAACTGGTTTTCTCATACAAGAGAAAATCCAGTATTAGAGAGTATACTTTTTTTTTTTTTTATATATAAGGTTAACCAATGACCTTTCTCGTAAGAGTCAATCCACAACATATTGTCATAAGCCTACCTCAGGTTGGTGCCCTTAGTCTTATCCAGCCTAACGATGTGTCAACAGTTCAGCCACCATGTCATGAATTGCTTGTGTGGCTGTTTTCTTTTGTTTTGTTGTTGTTGTTTTTTCAGTTGTTGTTGTAAATCTGACCTTTTCAAGACGTGAACTATTTTTCCGTTTGTCTCATAGCCCTCAAAAAGCCCTGTGTGCTTGGCTGGGCTACAATGATTATACATAATAATAATAATAATATATATATATATATATATTATATAATATATATATATATATATATATATATATATATATATGTATGTATGTATGTATATATATATATATATATATATATATATATATATATATATATGTATATATATATATATAGATTGTAACGGTTCCCAGCCCCCCGTTAATTCATATGTTTTCATATTCAGGGATTGCAGGGGTTTGACAGATTTAATTTCGTTTTACATACCAAAATGCGCTTGCTGGCACAATCTGTATCACTTTTCCCCAAATGAAAACAATAAACATTTCAATAGAAAATATCAACTTTTTTAACTTGACTGAAGAGTATACAAAAAATATGTATATAAAATTAAAAGATAAAAATTATAAATGCTCCCTTTTCTCAGTTTTTATTAAAAAGATATTCATATTCGTTGCATTATAACTAAGAGATAAACGTCAAAACTTCCAAATCCTTGTTGACCGTCATTTCTTCATCCCAATGTGGACCGCGAGTTTAAAGCTGCCCACATGTTGTGCCCTTTTTCCTCCGAGGCCCAAACCCAGTTACACGCAACTTATTGGTCCAACCCTCCAATGTTCCGGATCCACCGTACTTCGCCTCCCACGGAAAGGTGCTCCTTTCGGCCTTTTCTTTTGCTTGCAAACAACCCCCACCTTGTCTGGCAGCTTCCCTGTCTTGGCCCACAGGTTACACGTCTTGCTGTCGACCTCCCCACACTGGGCAATTCTTTGTCGTCCCTCCGAGTACACAACTCCACTTGTCTTCCCCGTCTCCACCGGGAAGAAAAAGGCGACCTAACCTGCTCGCTTCCGCGTTTTTTTGACCTCAGCAAACGGTGCGAGTCCACTTCTTAAGGAGGTCACACACTTCGGGTTCCCTCCAATCACCTTTATTCGTTCTCAACAAAAGAGAGAACCCAGTTTACGGCTCCAACCAATGGACACTGCACACAACCCTCCCCGAATTTTCCGCAAAACCCAAGTTTTTAATTCCCTGAATCACTGGGTCACCTCATACCCCACCACAGCTTACTACGCCAAAAAGACTTGGGCACCCAGTTTAATGCATAACCTCCCCATCAAATCTGTACCATTTCCCCAGTATTTTAATAACCCGGGAAACCTTCCCCTACTAGCCAACATGCTTCCAAGTATTACTACCTCTAAAGAGGCAAGGGCGCAAACCACTCGTTTCCCCCCCCAAGCCTTCCATTCATCTCCCAGTATAAATGGACCTAAAACCTTTAAAAATTCAACTGATAATTACTTGCAACTTGACAAACATGGCCTGCCCCCTTAAATCAACATTGCTCCTGAACGGGGCCTCTCCATACCAGCCCATGCCAAGAACTACCCTATAAGAGCCAAGGGCGAAACATTTCGTACCGCACTTCCAACTCCTCGTACCAAGACACTTGGTCCTGACCTTTTCCCAGGCTCGTCCCTTCCTGGAGCATACAGATCGCTTTCATCACCCACTGGTGAACCCTGACTCCAGCCATCATTTGGACAACCTCTCTACCAGGCATCGCAACTCCTTTAATATCCTTGGACTCAAACATTATATTCCCCTCCCAGCTAAAACTGGTATCCCCTTTATCCTGGAAATTGCCACTTAAACCGTAGGTTTCAAAAACAGCCAACACTTAATTTTGCCTAAATCCCAAACCATTATCGCCATCAACATCAAAATTCAAAGTTGTCCCCAAATTTTCCTCCTAGAAGCACAGAAAAAACAAATCAAGTGGGGTCCAATACACACCCTTCTTCAGGCCCCCCATCACATCTCAAACAGGGGTAGTCCCATTAAAACACAATCACGTGTTTGCCCCCCAATCTTTCAAACTGGCTCCCATTAATAAAGAAATCTCTCTATAACGTTAGTATCAGCATGCCATAATGTTAATTAATCATCATTCACTTCTAATATAGCACAACCATAATTGCACAAATCCAAATTCAGGGTGTGTGGCCCCGCCTCCTAAATCATCAAAAAATCAGGCTTGGGGCCCATCACAAAGACAAATTCAAATTCGGGCGTGTGCCCCAACACATAACATCAAAACAAATTCAGGCGTGTGGCCCGCCCTTAGTAATTCGGGGGTGTGCCCAATCTGCTCACACGGTCTCACCACAATATGCAGACAACATTTATCTGATTTCAAAACATAGGACATTTCCCACTTTACCGAGATGGGGAACAAACAGAAAAACAATCAACCAGAATTCATAACCCGTGACTGTTCAACTAAAACCCCCCCAAAGGGCAATAAAAAAAGCCATACTTAAACCCAAATAAAATGAAAATAACCTGACATAGCTAAAACCCCCCTATATGGGCTCAAAATAAATTTAACCAACTGGGCCAATTTTTTACATTATTTACAACAGTAGCTGTCCCCAAAACCAAAGACTGCTCCCCTCCACCCCACAATCAAGCACCCCAGGCTTCTCCACCATTGTCCTGCTTTGTTTTCACACAATAGCAACCAGAGACGGCTTTCCCCAAACCTTACCTACCCCCTTCATTCCTTTGTCGAAAGGACCCTGTGGCGTTTCCCTTTGGCCTTCCATCTTTAAGAGAGCCTTTTTCTCCCCTTTTCCAAAGTTAAAAGGAGTGCTCCTTGCTATCCTTTTTCCTGCGCCCCCATTCTCCGAGACATTCCCTTTCAAACCCGTTGATATCCCCATCATTATGTCCCTTTTCCTCCCTGGAACCTGCTCCCCCGCTCACCTTCCCCATGCTTGGACCCTTTTTCGGGGCCCTTTTTTCCAACACTGGCTCGATGTCCTTGTGAGCTGACTATTCTTGGCATTTCCTAACGATAGCTGGTCTCCTTAAACCTTCTTGCCATGCATTATTACTGCCTCCTGGTCCAACCCCAGCTGCTGGTTCCAGTTATCTGTGGTCCATGTTGGCCCGACCTGAGGCCGCCCCCTGGCTCTTAAAATTTCTGACTACCAGGGCCCAACGCCAACAACTTTTTGACACACTATGGCCCCCCATGGCCACGGACCCCCACTCGCCCTATTTCTGGTCCATTGCACCACCACCTGGCACCTTCATGGCCTACATAAGTCACTGCTAGCGGCGCTGTGACTCCACTGCTTCTGTTTATCTTCCTACCGCACTGCCCTTGCTTTCCCCACTTGACGCAGCCTGGTTAGGCTTCGGGTTGATATACCTACCCCTAACAAAGTGGAATAGGGAAGATTTTTTGCACTGCGGCAGTGAGAGTACCCCTGACAAACTCTGCTCTACTCTGCACGGCCAAAGGTAGCCGATTAATTCTTCCATCGATATCGACGCAGGTGGTTTTCCCCCCGGTATATCTGGCTCTCTCACAAAACGGGCTCTACCTTGCCGCTAGAGTCAGTCTGTGTTCAAAAGGTCACCTCCCGTTTATACTGCCCTAGTATTGGTGGTGGCACCTGCATTCCTGTTAAATTGTATCACAGCAACAACTGAGTGTTTTCGCACTCGCTACATTCTTGGCGATATGACCCTCCCCACATTTAAAACATGTGCGTTTCACTCTAACATTCTCTTGAGTCCCACTGTTGCCACGGGACTTAGAATCCGCTTCTAACTGCGGTCTCGCCTCCTGTTTGTAGGGAGTCGGCGAATCACCCCCTGACTGTGTGGTCTGGGCTTACGGGTCGACTGGTTCGATCCCTTCATCCCATTACGCTGACATGGGCAGATTCATACCTGTCTGCAACTTTCACTAACTCCTCTAAACTTCCTAATTCTCTTTCCGCCAAGAACACAGTGAGATCCTTCCGACAAGTTGAGAGAATTTGCTCCTTAACGATCTCCTCCCTCAAAGATTCAAAAGTTTGCTCGATGTTCCTAACCTTATCCATTTGCCCAAAGAGAGCCCTAAGCCGATAAAGGAAAACTGTACGTGCGTCTCACCTGATTTACGAACGGTTTCTCTGGAACAATTTCCTAAAATCTATCGGCGGTTACCTGATACCTCGGGAACAAAGCATCGCGCACCGACTCATAAACTGTCTGTTTTTCCGGTGGCAAGCAGAAAAAAAGCATCCCTAGCTTTGGGTGCCCCAGCAGCGCCGACAAATTTGTGGCCCACCGTTCTTCG
>CM031629.1:2905559-2908059 GCA_018398815.1 Conus ventricosus | reverse complement strand
CCCAACAAACAACTACATTAGCAGTCAAATAAATAAACAATCAAATAAATAAATAGACAAATATATAAGTCAATAAATTAACAGATGAATGAATGAATGAATGAATGAATACGAAAAAATGATCAGTGTCAGTACTAAAGGAATCTATGAGTCTATGCAATAAGAAAAAAAAAAGGATTGGCAGAGGAGGGAGTCAGCGGGAGTGGTGGAGGCCGGAGGGGGAGGGAAAAATGTCGGATATGTCAACAGTTCGAGTGGTCAGTAATTCAAACGACATCGAAGACTTCAGCGTTGACCATCCCACCGGCTAAGAACATGCACAGTAGCATTAAATTTTTCTTTGATCTACTGAAAGAAATGACACCCTCCACACACCCCCCCCCCCCCCCCCCCCCCCCCACCTTCTCCCTTCACTGACTGATGTTACGAAATGATCACCATCCTTTTACCCCTTACCCCCCTTCTCTCTGTCTCTGTCTGTCTGTCTGTCTGTCTGTCTCTCTCTCTCTCTCTCTCTCTCTCGCTCTCGTCTCTCTCTCTCTCTCTCTCTCTCTCTCTCTCTCTCTCTCTCTCGCTCTCTCTCTCTCTCTCTCTCTTTGGCAGCTTCTTACATCAGTTAGTCAATGTCAGTCTTCATTACCCCCCCCCCCCCCCCCCCCCGCACTCCCTCCCCGTCCCCTTCCCCCCTCTTCCCACCTCGCCTCATGAGATCAGCCACCATATGGAAGCTTACACCACGGACACCTTCAGGTGCTGAGTCGGCAACCGATCACAGAACAGCCGTTTCCACGCCGCTCAACTCCTTCCTCACTCCGCTGAGGTCAACCCGGTAAACTAATTTTGCGGATTCGCTTCTGTCACCCCCCCCCCCCCCCCTCCACCCTCTCTCTCTCTCTCCCATCGCATCCCCCTCCACTCTCCTCCCTTCTCGCCCCCCCCCTTCCTCAGCTTCCGAACCTGAAAGATTACCCCCCACCCATCCCCACCCCACCCCCACCCCCAAATCCAGCCGGGGCCATTCAACTGCACGGTGTTTCGCAGTCTAAGCATCCAGTGACCAGACAGATGCTAATTCTCTCTTTCGTATCTGCCGAAAGTTCCAGAGTACAGGCTGATAGTGTGATGCTGGCCACACCGGTCGCGAAAACTCACCCTGTCAGCCTGAAAAAGATCCCCATCGTGAGGTAGGCGAACTCGCTGTAAGAGCACGTACGTATAGACAGTTTCTCTGCTCAGATCCTGTCAACTTGGTTTATTCTCTGTCTCTTCTTCTTCTTCTTCTTCTTTTGTTCCATTCCAATGGCATTGCCCCCTCCTCGTTCACTCCGGCCTCCCTCCACGTCACGCTCTTGGCATGTCCCGTCGCAGCACCGGGCGAGAGAATGAATGTCAAGCCTGAAGAAACAACCCACCAGGGTCCATCCGGTAGTTTCAGTGGTACCCTTCAGATTCAGCGATGCAGGCACCGCACCATCTGCGAGGCCCTGCTGAAACAGTACCTGATTGATCGTGAGCCAGCGAACGAGCACCCCCCCCCCCCCTCTCTCCTCTCTCCCCCCGTCCCTCCCTCCAGAGGAGGCTGCAACGTCCATTCAAGACAGTCCCATAACTCGCGATACCTGTGACCTCGATCTAAGTCACCAAGGGCGTTAGGCATGAAGGGAAATCAAACCTGAGTCACATTAGAGCACAGGATGGGTCACAGTTAGGGCACAGGCATGAGTCACAGTTAGAGCACAGCATGAAGCTCACAGTAAGCACAGGCCTGAAGGTCACAGTTAGAGCATAGGCATGAAGGTCACAGTTAGAGCACAGCAGAAGGTCACAGTTAGAGCACAGCATGAAGGTCCACAGAGCACAGGCATGAAGTCACAGTTAGAGCACAGGCATGAAGGTCACAGTTAGAGCACGCAGAGTCACAGTTAGAGCACGGCATGAAGGTCACAGGAGAGCATAGCATGAAGGTCACGAGCACAGGCATGAAGTCACAGAGCACAGCATGAGGTCACAGTTAGAGCACAGCCCATGAAAGTCACAGTTAGAGCACAGGCATGAAGTCACAGTTAGCGCATAGGCATGAAGGTCACAGAGCACAGGCATGAAGGTCACAGTTAGAGCACAGGCATGAAGGTCACAGTTAGAGCACAGACATGAAGGTTACAGTTAGAGCACAGACATGAAGGTCACAGAGCACAGGCATAAAGGTCACAGTTAGAGCACAGAGATGGAGGTCACAGTTAGAGCACAGGCATGATGGTCACAGAGCACAGGCATGAAGGTCACAGTTAGAGCACAGACATGAAGGTCACAGAGCACAGGCATGAAGGTCACAGTTAGAGCACAGACATGAAGGTTACAGTTAGAGCACAGGCATGAAGGTCACATTTAGAGCACAGGCATGGAGGTCACAGAGCACAGACATGAAGGTCACAGTTAGAGCACAGACATGAAGGTCACAGTTAGAGCACAGGCATGAAGGTCACAGTTAGAGCACAGGAAT
>CM031629.1:2876419-2905459 GCA_018398815.1 Conus ventricosus | reverse complement strand
CCATCTGGTTTATTTTTGCTAACTTGCCCAGTTTGTTCTATGGTGCTGATGCTGACAGTGAAAAAATTGTTTTACTGATAAACATGTAGCTGACAATGATCATCGTTTGCCTGCTTCTGTTTCCCAGTCTTTGTATGACCTCAAAACAATGAATGGCAAATCAACATGAAACTGTGTGGCGCCAATACACAGTTACTGATAGTGTGCCATGACTCTGAGAAAAAGTGCGTAGCAGAAACAGATTTGCATATGACTGTTAGTGTAAAAAATACGGAAGGCTATGAACTGGAAAATAATACAACCGAACATGATTCAAAATCGATGCATTTACCCAACACTCAGCACAAAATTATGTTAGAACATCAAGCACATGTGGCACAGACAGCGCCTAGCTTACTACAGAAGCTGATGTGCAGCAGCATACAGAATCTTGTCAACAAAACATTCACACACAAATAATGGCAACTATTGTGGAAAGAGGGAAGACCTTGGTCAATCTCCTCCGTGTTTGTGGCCAAGTTCAACACATCACTTCCAGCTGGAGCAAAGATGTTGTGAAAGGAAATCTTCACTAGGACCCATCGTGACTGCTGTGTTGTAAAGTTGTGAAGTGGACTATTACTATGTTTGATTGACAGTCCAAGGATTAGTTACAAATATGTTTAATACCACGATGTGGGATCCATGTCACGATGAACGTTTGTAAAGGCCAATTGTACAAAGTTGTTTCCACATAAGTTTCGTATATATGCCTCCCTCCTCACTCCATTTCCCCCAGCCCTCACCCCTACCCCGTTCCCCCATCCCAATCCACCATAGTCCGTTTTTTGGTAAATGGGCCTTAATAGCCCAAACCACATTAAATTATCGGCATTCGTATTCTCTCTCCTCTCTCTCTCTCTCTTCTCTCTCCTCTCTCTCTCTCTTCTCTCTCTCTCTCTCTCTCTCTCCCCTCCTCCTCTCTCTCTCTCTCTCTCTCTTTCTGTCTGTCTTTCTGCTGAAAAGTCACAAATTGAATACGTATGCAATAAATAAAGAAATAATAATAGATATATAAGGAAAAAGATAAATAAATAATAAGTAAATAAATCAATGAGAAAAAAAAATAACAAGGAATATTTCATATACCAGGTAGATTTTGGTGAATTATTTAAACTTCATTGATGGTAACATAGATGTTGTCACAATTATACCACTCGCGCAAATAATGAAAAAACGGAAGAAGAAAGAAAGAAAGAAAGAAAAAAGGAAGGAAGGAAGGAAGAAGGAAGGAAGGAAGAGAAGGAAGGAAAGAAGAAGGGAGGGAAGGAAAAGAACGAAAAAGCAAGAGAAATAAACAAAATGGAAAACAAAACCCGAAATCTGCATGGTGGGTAAGTGAAATAGAATTGATTAATTATTTTATTAGTTAGTTAGGTAGTTCTATTTTTCTGAATTTATAATCATCTTCTCATAACGTCTTCATGGCACATCAATCCTCCCTGTCTTACATTTCGTTCTTATTTCTTTCTTTATCTTCGTATTTCCATCTCTTCTTGTTTTTTTTTTTTGGTACTCTATTCATTTATTCTTTTTATTTTCTTATATATTTATGTACATAACATTTTTTTCATTTTCTTAAAAAGACAATTACAAAGTTAGAGACAGACAGAAAGAGTCTCTTTACTACCTGTAATCAGGTAGAAGCCAAAAAAAAAAAGAAAAGTGAAAAAACTAATTCTCATTAACTAACTAATAAATAGCTAAATAACTACTAATAACTACTACTAACTACTTATGTAACTAACTAATTTAATAGTTCTTCACATTTTTTTGATTCTTCACTTTTTTTTTTTTTTTTGCTCGGGCGGGATTCGAACCTGCAGCTTTTGGATGGGTGGGCGTCTTAAGGCGTGCCTTTTCAGACGGATGTCTTACCCCACTGCTAACAGACACCTACTATACATTGAGACATTTATGCCTTATGAAGTTCACTTTTGTTCCTCCCTAACCAGCAGCTAGTTCAACTATTCAGTTGTTTCCTACACAAGTCTGTTCGTATGCCTGCTAGTAGTCTCCCGGCAACTTTAGAAAGCATGCTGAACTCAGCACTGCAGTACATGACGCTATCCCCGTTCAAAACTGAAGGCAAAGGAAACCACATTGTCGTCTATTCCCTGTCACGTTATAACCACAGCATCCATGCTGTGTATCGCAGAAAGTGCCCCCTCCAGGTAAACAGGGATAACACTGTGAAACACAGAAGAAGCCAAGGGTAGGCAAGGCAGCCTTTTCATCTCCATCTGGTTTATTTTTGCTAACTCTGCCCAGTTTGTTCTATGGTGCTGATGCTGACAGTGAAAAAAATTGTTTATACTGATAAACATGTAGCTGACAATGATCATCGTTTGCCTGCTTCTGTTTCCCAGTCTTTGTATGACCCTCAAAACAATGAATGGCAAATCAACATGAAACTGTGTGGCGCCAATACACAGTTACTGATAGTGTGCCATGACTCTGAGAAAAAGTGCGTAGCAGAAACAGATTTGCATATGACTGTTAGTGTAAAAAATACGGAAGGCTATGAACTGGAAAATAATACAACCGAACATGATTCAAAATCGATGCATTTACCCAACACTCAGCACAAAATTGATGTTAGAACATCTAGCACATGTGGCACAGACAGCGCCTAGCTTACTACAGAAGCTGATGTGCAGCAGCATACAGAATCTTGTCAACAAAACATTCACACACAAATAATGGCAACTATTGTGGAAAGAGGGAAGACCTTGGTCAATCTCCTCCGTGTTTGTGGCCAAGTTCAACACATCACTTCCAGCTGGAGCAAAGATGTTGTGAAAGGAAATCTTCACTAGGACCCATCGTGACTGCTGTGTTGTAAAGTTGTGAAGTGGACTATTACTATGTTTGATTGACAGTCCAAGGATTAGTTACAAATATGTTTAATACCACGATGTGGGATCCATGTCACGATGAACGTTTGTAAAGGCCAATTGTACAAAGTTGTTTCCACATAAGTTTCGTATATATGCCTCCCTCCTCACTCCATTTCCCCCAGCCCTCACCCCTACCCCGTTCCCCCATCCCAATCCACCATAGTCCGTTTTTTTGGTAAATGGGCCTTAATAGCCCAAACCACATTAAATTATCGGCATTCGTATTCTCTCTCTCTCTCTCTCTCTCTCTTCTCTCTCCTCTCTCTCTCTCTCTCTCTCTCTCTCTCCTCTCTCTCTCTCTCTCTCTCTCTCTCCTCTCTCTCTTGGTCTGTCTGTCTTTCTGGCTGAAAAGTCACAAATTGAATACGTATGCAATAAATAAAGAAATAATAAATAGATATATAAGGAAAAAGATAAATAAGTAATTAAGTAAATAAATCAATGAGAAAAAACAAGGAATATTTCATATACCAGGTAGATTTTGGTAAATTATTTAAACTTCTTTGATGGTAACAAATGTTTTCACAATTTTTCCCACTAAAGCAAAAAAATTAAAAAAAAACCGGGGAAAAGAAAAAAGAAAAATAAAAGGAAAAAAGGGAAAGGGAAAGGGAAAGGAAAGGAAAGGGAAAGGGAAAAGGAAGGAAGGAGGGAAGGAAGGAAGGAAGGGAAAAAAAAGGAAGGAAAAAAGAAGGGGGGGGGGAAGGGGAAAAAGAACGAAAAAGAAAAGAGAAATAAAAAAAAGGGGAAAAAAAAAAGCCCGAAATTTGCCAGGGGGTAAGTGAAAATAGTTTTAAATTAATTATTTTATTAGTTAAGTAGTTCTTTTTTTCTGAATTTATAATATCTTTCAAAAAGTTTTTCAGGGCAATCAATCCTCCTGTTTTACATTTCTTTTCTTTTTTTCTTTCTTTATCTTCGTTATTTTTTCATCTCTTCTTTGTTTTTGTTTTTTTGGGTTTGTTTTTTCGTACTCTTTTTCATTTATTTTTTTTATTTTCTTATTATTTATTGTACATAAAATTTTTTTTCTTTTTTTAAAAAAAGCCCAATTAAAAAGGTTAGAGACGGGGAAAAAAAAGGGTCTTTTTACTACCTGAAATTTCAGGTAAAACCCAAAAAGGGAAAAAAAAAAAAGGGAAAATTTAAAAAAAACAAATTTTCCTTTAAAATAACTAACAAATTTAAATAGCAAAATGACTACCTAACTAATCCCTTTAAAATACTTCTTATCTAACTAACAAATTTAAATTTGTTCTTCACATTTTTTTTGGGATTTTCACATTTTTTTTCTTTTTTTTTTTTTGTCGGGCGGGTTTGGGAAACCTGCAGTTTTTGGGAAAATGGTTTGGGCGTCTTAAGGCTGCCTTTTCGACGGATGCCCTTCCCCCCATTTCCCAAACAAAAACCCCTACTCTACTTTGGGAGGAAATTTATGCCTTTAAAGGGTTCCCCTTTTTTTCCTCCCAAAAACCAGAAAGCTTGTCCAACTATTAAAGTTTTTTTTCCTACAAAAGGTCTTTTTTCGTATGCCGGGCTAGTAGTTCCCGGAAAATTTTTGAAAGCAGGGCTGAACCCCGCATTGCAGAAACATGACGCTTTCCCCGTTCAAAACTGAAGGGAAAGGAAACCACATTGTCGTCTATTCCCTGTTCACGTTATAACAACAGCACCCAATGCGGGGTTTTTCCCCTTAAAGTGGCCCCCCGGTAAACGGGATAACACTTGAAACACGGGAAGAAGCCAAGGGTGGGCAAAAAGGAATTTTTTTCCCATCCCCATCGGGTTTATTTTTGCAAACCCTTCCCCGGTTTGTTCATGGTGCTGATGCGAAAATTTGAAAAAATTGTTTGTACTGAAAAAAAATGTAGCTGAAATTTGATATCTTTTTGGGCCTGCTTCTGTTTCCCAGTTTTGAATGCCCCTCAAAACAATAAAAGGGCCCAAAATCAAACAGGGAAAACTGTGTGGGCCAAACAAGTTACTGATATTTGGCCATGCTTGGGGAAAAAGTGCGTAGCAGAAAAAGATTTGCAAAATGACAGTTAGGAAAAAAACAAAAAGGGAAGGCTATAAAAGGGAAAAAAAATTAAAACCGCCCAGGATTCAAAATCCCTGAATTTATCCAAACTCGCAAAAAATTTAATTTTAAGAACATTAGCACATGTGGCACGGACAGCGCCCTTCCTTTACTACAGAAGCTGATGTGCTCGCATAAAGAATCTTGTCAAAAAAAACATCACACAAAATTTTTTGGGGAAAATTGGGGGAAAGGGGGAAAAATACTTTGGTCAATCTCCCCCGTTTTTGGGGGCCCCAATTAAAACACATCCTTCCAGCCTGGAGCAAAGATTTTGGTAAAAGGAAAACCCTTCACTGGGGACCCATCGGGGACTGTTGTGTTGTAAATTTGTAAAGTGGACTATTACTATGTTTGATTGACAGTCCAAGGTTATTTTTACAAATTTTTTTAATACCCCCAATATGGGACCCAATGTCACGAAGAAAATTTGTAAAGCAAAAATTGTACAAAGATGCTTCCACAAAATTTTTTCGTATATATGCTCCTCCCACTCCTTTCCCCCCAAACCCCTAACCCTACCCGTTCCCCCATTCAACCCACCATAGCCCTTTTTTTTTTTGGAAAATTGGGTTTAATACCCCAAAACCCAAACTTTTAAATTATCGGCTTCGTATTCTCTTTTCTCTCTCTCTCTCTCTCTCTCCCTCTCTCCTCTCTCTCTCTCTCTCTCTCTCCCCTCTTTTCTCCCCTCTCTCTCTCTCTTTCCCCTCTCCCCTCTTCTTCTCTCTTTCTCTCCCCCTCTCTCTCTCTCTCTCCTCTCTCTCTTGGTCTGTCTGTTTTTTCTTGCAAAAAGTCAAAAGGGAAAAAGTTTTCAATAAATAAAGAAATAAAAATAGAATATTGGGAAAAAAAGTTTAAATAATAATTAAGAAAATTAAATCAAGGGGGGAAAAAAAAGGGAAATATTTTTTTAAAACCGGTAGAATTTTGGTGAATTTTTTAAATTTCTTTGATGGTAACATAGATGTTGTCAAAAATTAAAACCCTCACCAAATAATAAAAAAAAAACGGAAAGAAAAAAGAAAAAAAAAAAAAAGAAAAAAGGGGAAGGAAAAAAAGGGAAAGGGAAAGGGAAAGGGAAAGGGAAAGGGAAAGGAAAGGGAAAGGGAAAGGGAAAGGGAAAAGAAGAAGGGGGGGAAGGGAAAAAAAACAAAAAAAAAGAAAGAGAAAAAAACCCAAAAAGGAAAACAAAAGCCCAAAAATCTGCATGGTGGGTAAGTAAAAATTTATTTTTGTTTAAATTTTATTTTATTAGTTAGGAAGTTCTATTTTTTTTTTTTTATAATCATCTTCTCATAAGTCTTCATGGCCCCATCAACCCTCCCTGTCTTACATTTGGGTTCTTTTTTTTTTTCCCTTTATCTTCGTTATTTTCATCTCTTTTTTGTTTTTGTTTTTTTGTTGTTTTATTTTTACTCTATTCATTTATTCTTTTTATTTTTTTAAATTATTTATGTACTTTAACATTTTTTTCATTTTTTTAAAAAAAGACAATTAAAAAGTTAGAGCGACAGAAAGGGGTCTCTTTATACCTGTAATAGGTAAAAACCAAAAGAAAAAAAAGAAAAAAAGTGAAAAAAAAAAAATTTCCCTCATTAACTAACAAAAATTTAAAATGGGCTAAAGGGACTATTTAAAATTTAATCCCTTCCCTTTAAACTACATATCTGACTAACTAATTAATTGTTCTTCCATTGTTTTTGTTTTTCCTTTTTTTTTTTTTTTGCTCGGGCGGGTTTGGGAAACCCGCAGTTTTTTGGAGGGGGGGCGTTTTAAGGCGTGCCTTTTCAGACGAATTTTTTTCCCACTGTAAAAAAGGCCCCCTTTCTCTACTTTGAAAAAATTTATGCCTTATGAAGTTCATTTTTTGTTCCTCCCAAACCCAGCAGCTAGTTCAATATTCAGTTTTTTCCCTTTCAAAAAGGTCGTTCCTATCCCTGCTATTTAGTCTACCGGCAACTTTGAAAGAATGCGGGAACTCAGTTTGCAGTACATGACGCTATCCCCGTTAAAAAACTGAAGGAAAAGGAAAAAAAAAATTGTCTTTCTATTCCTGTAACTTTTATAACCACAGATCCATGTTGGTATCCATAAAGTGGCCCCTCCAGGGTTAACAGGGATAAAACTGGGGAAACACAGAAAAAAAGCCAAGGGTGGGAAAGGCCCACCCTTTTCCCATCTCCATCTGGTTTTTTTTTTTGCAAAAATCTCCCAAAGTTTTTTTCTAGGGTGCTGAGGGGCTGACAGTAAAAAAATTTTTGTACTGATAAAAAATGTAGCTGACAATGATAAATTCGTTTGCCTGCTTTTTGTTTCCGTTTTGTTTTGACCCCTCAAAAAATAAAATGGCAAATCAACATAAAAACTTTTTGGCGCCAATAACAGTTATGATAGTGTGCCATGACTCTGAGAAAAAAGTGCCGTAGCAAAAAACAGATTTTGCATAGGGCCAGTTAGTGTAAAACAATAGGGAAAAGGTAAAACGGAAAAAAAATACAACCGACCCGGATTCAAAATCGTTTAAATTTTTCCCAACACTCAGCCCCAAAATTAATGTTAGAACATCTAGCACATGTGGCAAGCGCCCCCTACCTTACTACAAAAGCTGATGTGCAGCAGCATACAAAATTTCTTGTCAACAAAAAATTACACACAATTTAATGGCAACTTTTGTGGAAAGAGGGAATACTTTGGTCAATCCCCTTTCCGTGTTTGTGGCCAAGTTCAAACAAATCATTTCCCAGCTGGAGCAAATTTGTTGTAAAAGGGAAAAATCTTCATTTAGGACCCATCTTTGACTGTTGTTTTTTGAAAAGTTTTTTGAAGTGGACTTTTTAATATTTTTTGTTTTACAGCCCGATGATTAGTTACAAAATTTTTTAAATTTAAACCCACGATTGGGACCCTGTCACGATGAACATTTGTAAACCCCCAAAAATTGTACAAAGTTGCTTCCACAAAATTTTTTCGTTATATCCCTCCCCCCTCACCCCAATTTCCCCAGCCCCCCCCCTTTCCCCCGTTCCCCCAACCCCAATCCCCCATGCCCTTTTTTTTTTTGGAAAAGGGCCCTTAATACCCCCAAACCCCACTTTAAATTATCGGCTTGTATTTCTCTCTCTTCTCTCTTTTCTCTCTCTCTCTCCTCTCTCTCTCTCTCTCTCTTTTCCTCTCTCTCTCCTCTCTCTCTCTCTTCTTTTCTCTTTTCTCTCTCTCTCCCCCTCTCTCTTTTGGTCTTTTCTTTTTTTTCTAGTGAAAAGTCAAAAATTTGGGAATACGTATGCAATAAATAAAGAAATAAAAAATTTGATTATAAGGAAAAAGATAAAAAAGTAATTAAGAAAAAAATTTCAATGAGGGAAAAAACAAGGAATATTTCATTACCGGGTTTTGATTTTGGTGAATTTTTTAAATTCATTGTTTGGTTTAACATACATTTTGTCACAATTATCCCCACTCACGCAAATTAAAAAAAAAAAACGGAAAGAAAAAAGAAAAAAAAAGAAAAAAAAAAGGAAAGGGAACGAAGGGGGAAAGGGAAAAGGAAAGGGGGGGGAAGGAAGGAAGAAAAGGGAAAGGGGAAAAGAAAAAGGGGGGGGGAAAGGGAAAAGAACGAAAAAACCCAAGGGGAAATAAAAAAAATGGAAAAAAAAAACCCCCAAAATCTCCCGGGGGGGTAAGTGAAAATGTTTTTTTTTAAATTTAAATTTTATTAGTTGGAGTTCAAATTTTTTCTCAATTTAAATAATCTTCCAAAACGTCTTCATGGCAAAATCAATCCCCCCTGTCTTACATTTGGTTTTATTTTTTTCTTTTCTTCGTATTTTCATCTCTTCTTTGTTTTTTTTTTTTGTTGTTGTTTTATTTTTCTCTATTCATTTATTCTTTTTATTTTTTTTATTTTATTTATGTACATAAAATTTTTTTCTTTTTTAAAAAAAGGGAAATTACAAAGTTAGAGACGGGACAAAAAAGGGGTCTTTTTAAATCCCCTTTTAATCGGGTTTAGAACCAAAAGAAAAAAAAAGAAAAAAGTGAAAAAAAAAAATTTTTTTTTAAACAAAAAAAACTAATTAAATAGTTAAAGGACTACTTAACTAACTCCCTTTACCTTACTACAATTTTGGACTAATAATTAATTGTTCTTCCCCATTGTTTTTGTTTTCCTTACATTTTTTTTTTTTTTTTGCTCGGGGGGTTTGGGAAAAACCTTTGCAGCTTTTGGATGGGTGGGCGTTTTAAAGGGGCGTCCCTTTTTTTCAGCAAATTGTTACCCCACTCCCTCAGAGACACCAAACTCTACATTGAAATTTTTATGCCTTATGAAGTTCACTTTTTTTCCCTCCCAAACCAGAAAGCTATTTCAACTATTCAGTTGTTTCCTCCCACAATTTCTTTTCCCCATGCCTGCAGTAGTCTACCGGAAACCCTTTAGAAAGCATGCTGAACTCGCATTGCATACATGAGGCTACCCCCGTTAAAAAACGGGAAGGGCCCCAAAGGGAAAAACCACATTGTATCTATTCTCTGTCACGTTTAAACCACAGAATCCTTTGCTGTGTATCGATAAAGTGGCCCCTCCAGGAAAAAACAGGGAAAACACTGTAAAACACAGAAAAAGCCAAGGGTAGGCAAGGCACCCTTTTCATTCCATTTGGTTTATTTTTGCCAAACTCGCCCGGGTTTGTTCCATGGTGTGATGTTTGACAGTAAAAAATTTTGTTTGTACTGATAAAATTGTAGCTGACAATAAACATCTTTTTGGCCTGCTTCTTTTTCCCCCAGTTTTTTGTATGACCCTCAAAAAAAAGAAGGGCCCAAATAAAACATAAAAACTGTGTGGCCCAAAAACACATTTAAACTAAATTAGGTCCCAGGGGATTGAGAAAAAGGCGTAGCAAAAAAACAGTTTTTGCATATTACTTTTTGTTTTTTAAAAAAATAGGGAAAAGGCTATAAAACGGGGAAAATTTAATAAAAACCCAAACCCTGATTCAAAATCGATGAAATTTTCCCAAACATTTCAGCAAAAAAATTAATTTTTTAGAACATCTAGCCATGTGGCACGGGAAAGCCCCTAGTTTAAATCCCAGAAGCAAAGGTGCAGCCCCCATACAGAATCGTGTCAACAAAACATTCACACAAAAATTAATGGCAACTTTTGTGGGCCCAGAGGGAAGACCTTGGTAAAATCTCCTCCGTGTTTGTCCCCCAAATTTTTCAACACATCATTTCCCAGCGGGAAACAAAGATGTTGTAAAAAGCAAATTTTCCCACTAGGACCCATCGGACTGTTGTGTTGAAAAGGGTTTTTGAAGGGGAAATATTACTATTTTTTGTTTGGGACAGCCCAAAGGATTAGTTACAAATATGTTTAATACCACGATGGGGGAAACCCATGTCACGATAAACCTTTTGTAAAGCACAATTGTACAAAGTTGTTTCCACATAATTTTTCTTATATATCCCTTTCCCTCCTCACCCATTTCCCCCACCCCTCCCCCCAAACCCTTTCCCCCCAAACCCAATCCCCATAGTCCGTTTTTTTGGTAAATGGGCCTTAATACCCCAAACAACTTTAAAAATTATCGGTTTTTTATTCTCTCTCTCTCTTCTTTTTTTCTCTCTCTCTCCCCTCCCTCTCTCTCTCTCTCTCTCTCTCTCTCTCCTCTCTCTCTGTCTCTCTCTTGGTCTGTTTTCTAGCTAAAAAGTCAAAAAATTGAATACGTACGCAATAAAAAAAGAAATAAAAAAATAGATATAAAAGGGAAAAAGTTTAAAAAAGTAATTAAGTAAAAAAACCCAATGAGGAAAAAACAAGGAATATTTCATATACCAGGTAATTTTGGTGAATTATTTAAATTTTCATTGATGGTAACATAATTTTTGTCACAATTTTCCCGGCTCACAAAAATTTATAAAAAAAAAACGGAAAAAAACAAAGAAAAATGAAAAAAGAAAGGGAAAGGGGAAGGGAAAGGGAAAGGAAGGAAGGAAGGAAGGAAGGGGGGGAAGGAGGGAAGGAAGGAAAAAAAGGAAAGGGAAAAAAGAAGAGGGGGGGAAAGGGAAAAAGAACGAAAAAAGGGCAAGAGAAATTTAAAACAAAATGGAAAACAAAACCCCAAAAATCCCCAGGTGGGAAAGGGGAAAATAGAATTGATTAATTATTTTATTAGTTAGGTAGTTCTTTTTTTTCTAAAAATTTATAATCTTTCTTTCTAAATAACGTCTTCATGGCAAAATCAACCCCTCCCTGTCTTACTTTTCGTTCTTATTTCTTTTTTATCTTCGTTTTTTTTTTTCTCTTCTTTGTTTTTGTTTTTTTGTTTTTTTTTAATTGTACTTATTTATTTATTCTTTTTATTTTTTAAAATTTTTATGTAAATAACTTTTTTTTTTAAATTTTTTTAAAAAAGGGAAAATTTAAACAAGTTAGAGCAGACAGAAAGGGTCTCTTTATTTCCCTGAAAATTTCAGGTAAAAACCCAAAAGAAAAAAAAAGAAGAAAGTGAAAAAAAAAATTTCCCCTTTTAAAACTAACTAACAAATTTAAAAAAGTTTAAAGACTTCTTAACTAAAACCTACCTTACTCCCATATCTGACAAATTTTTTTTGGGTTCTTCAAAATTGTTTTTGGTTTTCCATTTTTTTTTTTTTTTGCTCGGGCGGGATTCGAACCTAAAGGTTTTTTGGGGATGGGTGGGCGTCTTAAGGCGTCCTTTTCAGGGGAATGTCTTACCCATCCCAAAGAGGACACCTACTCTACTTTGAGAAATTTATGCCTTATAAAGTTACTTTTGTTCCCCCCAAACCCAAGAGCATTTCAACTATTCAGTTGTTTCCTAAAAAAAGTCTGTTCCTATCCCTGCTATTTGTCTACGGCAACTTTAGAAAGCATGTAAAATCACATTCCCCAGTACAGGGACGCTACCCCCTTTAAAAACGGGAAGGAAAAGGAAACCATTTGTCGTCTTTTTCCTGTCCTTTAAAAACCACGCATCCATGCTGTGTATCGCATAAAGTGGCCCCCCCCAGGTAAACGGGGAAAAACACTGTGAAACAAAGAAGCCAAGTGTAGGAAAGGGGAAACCCTTTTTCTTCCCATTGGTTTATTTTTCAAAAATTCCCCCAGTTTGTTCTAGGGTGTGATTTTGACAGTGAAAAAATTTTTTTGTACTGATAAAAAATGTACCCTGACAATGATAAATTCGTTTGCCTTGCTTCTTTTCCAGTCTTTGTATGCCCCTCAAAAAATTGAAGGGGCAAATCAAATGAAATGTTTGGCGCCAATCAAAAATTACTGATAGTTTCCCATAAATCTGAGAAAAAGGCGTAGAAGAAACGGGTTTGCATATGACAGTTAGGGGTAAAAAAAATGGGAAGGCTATGGAATTAAAAACCAACCGCCCGGGGATTCAAAATCGATGAATTTATCCAACACTCAGCACAAAATTAATGTTAGAACATCTAGCACATGTGGCACAGACAGCGCCTACCTTACTACAGAAGCTGATGTGCAGCAGCATACAGAATCTTGTCAACAAAACATTCACACACAAATAATGGCAACTATTGTGGAAAGAGGGAATACTTTGGTCAATCTCCTCCATGTTTGTGGCCAAGTTCAACACATCACTTCCAGCTGGAGCAAAGATGTTGTGAAAGGAATCTTCACTAGGACCCATCGTGACTGTTGTGTTGTAAAGTTGTGAAGTGGACTATTACTATGTTTGATTGACAGTCCAATGATTAGTTACAAATATGTTTAATACCGCGATGTGGGATCCATGTCACGATGAACATTTGTAAAGCACAATTGTACAAAGTTGTTCCACATAAGTTTCGTATATATGCCTCCCTCCTCACTCCATTTCCCCCAGCCCTCACCCCTACCCCGTTATCCCATCCCAATCCACCATAGTCCGTTTTTTTTTTGTAAATGGGCCTTAATAGCCCAAACCACATTAAATTATCGGCTTCGTATTCTCTCTCTCTCTCTCTCTCTCTCTCTCTCTCTCTCTCTCTCTCTCTCTCTCTCTCTCTCTCTCTCTCTCTCTCTCTTTCTCTCTCTCTCTCTCTCTCTCTCTCTCTCTCTCTCTCCTCTCTCTCTCTCTCTCTCTCTCTCTCCCTCTCTCTCTTGGTCTGTCTGTCTTTCTAGCTGAAAAGTCACAAATTGAATACGTATGCAATAAATAAAGAAATAATAAATAGATATATAAGGAAAAAGATAAATAAATAATTAAGTAAATAAATCAATGAGGAAAAACAAGGAATATTTCATATACCAGGTAGATTTTGGTGAATTATTTAAACTTCATTGATGGTAACATACATGTTGTCACAATTATACCACTCACGCAAATTATGAAAAAAACGGAAGAACAAAGAAAAAAAAAGAAGAAAGGAAGGAACGAAGGAAGGAAGGAAGGAAGGAAGGAAGGAAGAAAGGAAGGAAAGAAGAAGGGAGGGGAAGGAAAAGAACGAAAAAAAGCAAGAGAAATAAACAAAGTGGAAAACAAAAGCCCGAAATCTGCAGGTGGGTAAGTGAAAATAGAATTGATTAATTATTTTATTAGTTATGTCAACCTCGGGTGATGTCAGTGGAGGAAGGACTAGCGCACAGCCCAAACACACTCACAGCTTGCTTACAATCTCGTTCATATATCATGCATTCGTCACATCAAACCACTGGTAAAGTCTATAACTTTACTACACATGGTCATGGAAAGAAACATCAATGCATATGGAATCAAACAAAATAAAACATTCTCTCTTTCCTGAAACTTCACAAAATCATTTATCTAAAACATCATTAACTAACCGGGTATAAATAGATTTCTACTTTACCTGGCCAGGTGATCTTAACTATTCACGAATCACTGTCTTTTCTTTTCTTTTCTTTTTCTTTTCACTGTCACTTTCACAACACGACACAACTGCTGGCACTGGTTTTGTCTGATGGCGCCTGGTCAGGTGAGACTGTTGGCGTTGGTCTGTGGTTCTGCTTGGCGAAGTGACGCTGCCAGGTATGAGGTCGAACCCCCGGTTAGGATAGAACAGTGACTATCAACATCGATCTGTTCTCTTTCTTTCTTCCTGCATTAACGCATTGCACACTCTCTCTCTCTCTTCTAGTCTGCTCTTATCAAATGGACATGGTTGCTTTTCTTTTCTTTTTTTCTTTTCTTTCTTTTCTTCTTCATTAATTAGCAACTCTCTCTCTCTCTCACATCTCTCTCAGTCCTTCCTCTGCAGACTATCTCATGCTAATCTCTCAACTTGGTTCTCTTCTTCTCCCCTCATCTCTCTGCTTTTCTCTCAAGCAGACCTAGAACTCTCCCTCTCTCTGTTTCTCTGTTCGTTCTCCCCCTCGTTTCTCCTCTTCATCTCCCTGCCTTCCTGTAGGCGAGAGCCTACTCCCCGAACTTCTCCCTCTCTCCCTCTGTCTGTTCGTTTTCCTCCTCTTTCTCTCTCTCACTCACGCATTCCTTTATGCCCTAACCCGTGTCCAAGGGCCAGTACCATTGGTCAGTATTTTTACCGCCTGATACCCCGAAGTTATCTCCCTCTAATTCCATTGGATATTCAAATCATGACAGTCACGCCTACACACCTTACTCTCTGTGGTGGTCAATCGGTCATTTAATTGATTAGCTAGATTTCACCCCCACCACACACTACCTTCCCCCCTTTCCCACTTAACTGGCGCCGTATGGCTTAACTCGTGGACACTGGTCACTCTAAAGTGGCTAGATGAGTCTGGGTAGGCGCTACGACGTCTGACCAAACCTACCGAGACCTGTCGGTCCAGACGTCTTAGTCCGTCTAGCAGACAGTGCTGTCTCCACGAGAGCTAAAAATAGCCTTTAATTGGCTGAGGCGAAGGTGAATGCGTCGGTCAGCTATTTAGTCCGTCTGGTCGGACAGACGTCTCTGTGGAGGATGAGGATTAGCCTCCCCCTTTGCTTAATTGCCTGGATCCGAACCATGGGGCCGTCCGCCTGACGCCCAGAATATTTGCGTTAGAGCTTAAGTCCAACTGGGCTGGTGGCGATTGACCACGAATTTGGTTGAGTTTATTTTTGACCGTGACAATTTCCCCCTTGCAAAAGACCATGCTCCGCATTGTCTCAAAACAACGGTACAAAAAAGACAACAACCGAATTTGCTGAACCACAGCTACACGTGCAAAGTTTGAAAAATACTTTACAACCAACGGTTTATAAATTATAAAATATATCATTAGTGGTATCACTCCAATGAGTTATCATTGACGTGCACTCTTGCGTTATTTCGACTCATTTTATAACGACCTCTGTGCGCACTTATGCAATTCCCTACCTGCGGATTTGCCATATCTTCTCTTCACAATTCTTATGAAAAGCACAATATAATATGATCACGATCCATGACACTTCACTGAGGAATCTCCATCCTCACTTATTGCAAATAATGCATCACTACACAAGCGACTGTATGCTCCAAGCATAACTACATCCCCATGAACAAGTCTCACAAAGAAAATATGAACAAGTCTCACACAAAGAAAATATGAACCATAGCCAACTGGGAATGAACCCATATCCAATCAACATAACTGGAATCAACACATATTATCAACAATGCACCCGGATATGACTGACTTCCTCTGAGTTGCAGCTTGCTAGACTACACGGCTTAAATAGTCAGCTCCGACATTCTGTCGACCGGGAATGTACTGCACTCGGTACTGTAGGGCTGCAGTGCCATTGCCCAACGCAGAACCCTGCTGTTTTTCAACTGCGCCTCCTGCAGGAATTTGAGTGGTTGGTGATCTGTCTCTATCACGAACTCTTTTCCCATACAAGTATTTGTGGAACTTCTGCACGGCCCACACGACAGCTAAACACTCCTTCTCACCGTTGCGTACCTTCTTCACACTTCGTCAGCTTTCTGCTAGCATACCTCACAGGGAACTCGACTCCTTCATGCTCCTGTAACAATACTGCACCTATCACCACCCTGATGCATCTGTCCGTAACAAAAAATGGTTTGGACATATCTGGTAGCTTCAAGATGGGACGGGAACCTAGTCTTTCCAACACCGTCTGCAGTGCTTGCTCTGCAGCGTCTGACCACTCGACCACTGCCGGTTTCCCTGCCTTGATCAAATCACTGAGAGGACCCGTGATTGCAGCAAAATTTGGGACAAACTCCCTATAGAACCCAATAAAGCCTAGCAGACTCCTGACTTCTGTTTTGGTCTTTGGTCTCTCTGAATTATCATCTCTTCTCCACCTTTCCCCTTTCTGGCTGCTTTGTGTCGCCTCCGACAACAAAACCTAGGAACTCCTACTGTCTAGCCCTTCATACAGTGACACATCCCTGTATGACTCTTCTGGAAACTTAGGCAACAACATCTCCCCTTCTTCTGCTGGGTCTCTTTCACCTCATCAATGATTGCTGCTGCGCCTATGTGCTGAGTCTCACGCTGAATATATTTGCGGAGAAAATTCGCATGGAAAAGTTTTAGTTTCCCATTCACATCAATTCGGTAATCCCGACGACCTTTTCAGTGATGGTGAATGGTCCTTTCCAATGCATCAGCAGCTTGTTGTGACCCGTGGGAAGCAGTACCAGGACTTGATCTCCCGCCTTGAGGGATTGCTTCCTCACCTTCCTGTCATATTGCTTCTTCTGAACGACCCTAGCCTTCTGCAAACTTTCCTTTGCAACCTTACATGTCTCATACCTCTGCCCACCTTTGGAACAGGGCGCGATTGGGCCAATCAGATCGACAGCCACTCTCCTGAACGGTGTGTCAATTAAAGGGGGATGTTTAAGAGGAGCCTTCCTCTTCACCCCTCTTGTGGCTGACCTTTGACACACGTCACATGACATGCAGAAACGCTTGATGTCTGCCATTGCTCCTGGCCAATGAAAGTCATCAAAGATTCGGTCAGCTGTTTTGCTGGTGCCGAGATTGAGCCGCCATGAGCGACTCGTGACCCACTGACATGACAGTGTCACGATAACCTGCTGGTACCTCTAACTGAGTGGTCACCTTACCTGTCTTCCCTTTGGTGAACACTCGGTACAACAGCCGCCTTTCACAAGAAACTCTGTCTCACCTCCTCTAACCTCCTGTTTCTCTCCACCTCTTGCCAACTCCCAAGACTTCACGAGCGAAGGGTCTTGTTCCTGCGCTGCCCTAAACTCATCAGGCGACACGTCTATGCCCGACTTCCTTCCTGGAACAACTAACGGTTTAACAACCTTTTCCTCCTTCTTGCTCCGTGTTTGAACTGCTGCCCCTGTAGCAGTCAACAACTCAGGATCCCTGGATCCCTTGCCCTGGAATATTTCCAATGATCAAATCATGAAGGGGTTTCTCCATCACCAACGCAGACAACTCGCCTGAGAAGTAAGGGGTACGTACTTCTATCTTAGCAACTGGAAACTCCCTCACAGTGCCATCGATTAGAGTACAGGTCTGGATTTGCCCTGTCAAATCCCTTTCTCGACCAGCGTTGTTCGTACTACCCCGCATGAACAACCAGTGTCTCGTAACACTTTCACCCTCTGCTGGCCAATCCACCCTTCTTCCACTGGTAACGAACCACTCAGCCTAGTGCCTCCATCCTGACACTGACTGCTGTCCAGTGCTAGCCATAGGCCGCACTCACCCTCTTCAGACTGAATCCCCTTTGGTTCCACTGCAGGTCGTTTCCCTTGACGACCCTTATCCACCTCTTGCAAGGCTGCTGCCTTCTGGAACCTCATGCGAAATCCCTCGCCACATGTCCCTTCTTGTGACAAATGAAAAACCTAATGTCCCTTTGCCCTTCCTTCTGCCCCACCACTGGTTTGCAGACTTTGCAGAAAAACTCTCCTAGTCTCCTTGCACTCTTCTCACCTGTGCCTAGCACCTGTTTCTCCTGCACCTTAGTGCCAAACGTGCCTCTCTATACACCTCTGCGAACTTCAACAACTCCCTGCTGTTCTGGCTGTCTTCTTTCAAATGTATGGTTAACTCAGGGCCGCAACCTGACAAAATCTGTTCTTTCATGACTAGCTCTTTCAATTCAGCGAACTCCTTCTTCGTACCACTCAACTCTAACCACTTCTCAAATAGTGATCTAAACGTGCACCAAACTGAGTGTACGTCTCACCTGCTTGTAATTTAGCTGAACGAAATTTCTTCTGAATCCTTCCTCTGTGAGGTCAAATCCCTTCATCAATGATTCCTTCACAGCACCAAAATCGGACTGTTGTTCTGCTGGTAACGCAGTGAAAATCTGCAATGCCTTACCCGTCAATAGCGCTGACAAAATGACTGCCCACTCTTCTGGAGGCCAACCCTGACTGGTCGCAAACGTTTCGAAACGACTGATGTATGCATCAATCGAATCGGTTCCTTCCGAGAATTTTGGCAACTTGGGTCGGGGGGCATAGCTGCGCACAGAGTCACTGGAAACTGAACTCCCATCCTCGGTGGTCTCCCTTTGTATTCTTACTTTCTCTAACTCTAATTGAACCTTTAACCTTTCTGTTTCCTGCGTTTCCCTAGCTTTAATCCTTTCTGTTTCCTGCTTCATTCTTTCTGTTTCCTGCGCTCCCTTATTCTTTCTGTTTCCTGCTTCATTCTTTCTGTTTCCTGCGCTTCCCTTATTCTGTCTGTTTCCTGCTTCATTCTCTCTGTTTCCTGCGTTGCGCTAGCTTTAGTCCTTTCTGCTCTGCTAATGCTATCTCTACGGCAACACGGCGTCTTTCCGCGCGTTCATCCCTTTCCATCTTTTGCTGGTTTTCAACGAATGCTCGCAACTCTTCTCCCGAATAACCTAAATCACGAGCGACGCTCACAAGTTGTTCAATAGGGGTGTTCTTTTCTTCCGCCATTATATCTCTTTCTTTTTTTTTTTTTTTTGAACAAGATTTTATAACTACGACAGCCAAACTGGTGGTTACCGACACGAGTGACGTAATAGCACAATCCTATGAATGATAATATTAGCTTGGGACAACGTAATTAGTTTTTATAAGACGCCCAGCGCCTGACCCAACTATGAGAGCGAATTATAGGAAATCTGTGCGAAAAGGTACTCTGGGGCTGAAATGCCAAGCCTAGTATTAACTATCTTGGAAGCAATGCCAAGCCTAGTATTTAACTATCTTGGGAACATACAGTAAGACAACCCCTTGTCTTAGGATTACAATACTTGAATCCCACCCAGCTTCCTCTCTGAGAAGTTGAACAATTATAATAAATGGGCCAGAATATCCTGGCAGGCTCGCCAATAAATTGTCACCTCGGGTGATGTCAGTGGAGGAAGGACTAGGCACAGCCCAAACACACTCACAGCTTGCTTACAATCTCGTTCATATATCATGCATTCGTCACATCAAACCACTGGTAAAGTCTATAACTTTACTACACATGGTCATGGAAAGAAACATCAATGCATATGGAATCAACAAAATAAAACATTCTCTCTTTCCTGAACTTCACAAAATCATTTATCTAAAACATCATTAACTAACCGGTATAAATAGATTTCTACTTTACCTGGCCAGGTGATCTTAACTATTCACGAATCACTGTCTTTTCTTTTCTTTTCTTTTCTTTTCACTGTCACTTTCACACACGACACAACTGCTGGCACTGGTTTTGGTCTGATGGCGCCTGGTCAGGTGAGACTGTTGGCGTTGGTCTGTGGTTTGCTTGGCGAAGTGACCGCTGCCAGGTATGAGGTCGAAACCCCGGTTAGGATAGAACAGTGACTATCAACATCGATCTGTTCTCCTTTCTTTCTTCCTGCATTAACGCATTGCACTCTCTCTCTCTCTCTTCTAGTCTGCTCTTATCAAATGGACATGGTTGCTTTTCTTTTCTTTTTTTCTTTTCTTTCTTTTCTTCTTCATTAATTAGCAACTCTCTCTCTCTCTCCACATCTCTCCTCAGTCCTTCCTCTGCAGACTATCTCATGCTAATCTCTCAACTTGGTTCTCTTCTCTCCTCCCCTCTCTCTCTGCTTTTCTCTCAAGCAGACCTAGAACCTCTCCCTCTCTCTGTTTCTCTGTTCGTTCTCCCCTCGTTCTCCTCTCTCATCTCCCTGCCTTCCTGTAGGCGAGAGCCTACCCCTCCCCCCGAACTTCTCCCTCTCTCCCTTCTGTCTGTTCGTTTTCTCCTCTTTCTCTCTCTCACTCACGCATTCCTTTATGCCCTAACCCCGTGTCCAAGGGCCAGTACCATTGGTCAGTATTTTTACGCCTGATACCCGAAGTTATCTCCCTAATTCCATTGGATATTCAAATCATGACAGTCACGCCTACACACCTTACTCTCTGTGGTGGTCAATCGGTCATTTAATTGATTAGCTAGATTTCACCCCCACACACACTACCTTCCCCCCTTTCCCACTTAACTGGCGCCGTATGGCTTAACTCGTGGACACTGGTCACTCTAAGTGGCTAGATGAGTCTAGGCGCTACGACGTCTGACCAAACCTACCGAGACCTGTCGGTCCAGACGTCTTAGTCCGTCTAGCAGACAGTGCTGTCTCCACGAGAGCTAAAAAATAGCCTTTAATTGGCTGAGGCGACGGGGTGAATGCGTCGGTCAGCTATTTAGTACGTCTGGTCGGACAGACCGTCTCTGTGGAGGATGAGGATTAGCCTCCCCTTTGCTTAATTGCCTGGATCCGAACCTGGGGCCGTCCGCCTGACGCCCAGAATATTTGCGTTAGAGCTTAAGTCCAACTGGGCTGGTGGCGATTGACCACGAATTTGGTTGAGTTTATTTTTGACCGTGACAAGTTAGGTAGTTCTATTTTTCCGAATTTATAATCATCTTCTCATAACGTCTTCATGGCACATCAATCCTCCCTGTCTTACATTTCGTTCTTATTTCTTTCTTTATCTTCGTATTTTCATCTTTCTTTGTTTTTGTTTTTTGTTGTTGTTTTATTGTACTCTATTCATTTATTCTTTTTATTTTCTTATATATTTATGTACATAACATTTTTTCATTTTCTTAAAAAGACAATTACAAAGTTAGAGACAGACAGAAAGGGTCTCTTTACTCCCTGTAATCAGGTAGAAGCCAAAAGAAAAAAAAAGAAAAAAAGTGAAAAAACAAATTCTCATTAACTAACTAACTAATTAAATAGCTAAATGACTAATTAACTAATACCTACCTTATACATATCTGACTAACTAATTAATTGTTCTTCACATTGTTTTTGATTCTTCACATTTTTTTTTTTTTTTTTGCTCGGGCGGGATTCGAACCTGCTTTTGGATGGGTGGGCGTCTTAAGGCGTGCCTTTTCAGACGAATGTCTTACCCCACTGCTAACAGACACCTACTCTACATTGAGAAATTTATCCCTTATGAAGTTCACTTTTGTTCCTCCCTAACCAGCAGCTAGTTCAACTATTCAGTTGTTTCCTACACAAGTCTGTTCCTATGCCTGCTAGTAGTCTACCGGCAACTTTAGAAAGCATGCTGAACTCAGCATTGCAGTACATGATGCTATCCCGTTCAAAACTGAAGGCAAAGGAAACCACATTGTCATCTATTCTCTGTCACGTTATAACCACAGCATCCATGCTGTGTATCGCATAAAGTGGCCCTCCAGGTAAACAGGGATAACACTGTAAAACACAGAAGAAGCCAAGGGTTAGGCAAGGCAAGCTTTTCATCTCCATTGGTTTATTTTTGCTAACTCTGCCCAGTTTGTTCCATGGTGCTGATGCTGACAGTGAAAAATTGTTTGTACTGATAAACATGTAGCTGACAATGATCATCGTTTGCTGCTTCTGTTTCCCAGTCTTTGTATGACCCTCAAAACAATGAATGGCAAATCAACATGAAACTGTGTGGCGCCAATACACAGTTATTATGATAGTGTGCCATGACTCTGAGAAAAAGTGCGTAGCAGAAACAGATTTGCATATTACTGTTAGTGTAAAAATACGGAAGGCTATGAACTGGAAAATAATACAACCGAACATGATTCAAAATCGATGCATTTACCCAACACTCAGCACAAAATTAATGTTAGAACATCTAGCACACGTGGCACAGACAGCGCCTAGCTTACTACAGAAGCTGATGTGCAGCAGCATACAGAATCGTGTCAACAAACATTCACACACAAATAATGGCAACTATTGTGGACAGAGGGAAGACCTTGGTCAATTCCTCCGTGTTTGTGGCCAAGTTCAACACATCATTCCAGCTGGAACAAAGATGTTGTGAAAGCAATCTTCACTAGGACCCATCGTGACTGTTGTGTTGTAAAGTTGTGAAGTGGACTATTACTATGTTTGATTGACAGTCCAAGGATTAGTTACAAATATGTTTAATACCACGATGTGGGATCCATGTCACGATGAACATTTGTAAAGCACAATTGTATAAAGTTGCTTCCACATAAGTTTCGTATATATGCCTCCCTCCTCACTCCATTTCCCCCAGCCTCACCCCTTACCCGTTCCCCATCCCAATCCACCATAGTCCGTTTTTTTGGTAAATGGGCCTTATAGCCAAAAACCACATTAAATTATCGGCTTCGTATTCTCTCTCTCTCTCTCTCTCTCTCTTCCTCTCTCTCCTCTCTCTCTCTCTCTCTCTCTCCTCTCTCTCTCTCTCTCATCTGTCTCTCTCTTGGTCTGTCTTTCTAGCTGAAAAGTCACAATTGAATACGTATGCAATAAATAAAGAAATAATAATAGATATATAGGAAAAAGATAAATAAGTAATTAAGTAAATAAATCAATGAGGAAAAACAAGGAATATTTCATATACCAGGTAGATTTTGGTGAATTATTTAAACTTCATTGATGGTAACATACATGTTGTCACAATTATACACTCACGCAAATTATGAAAAAAACGAAGAACAAAGAAAAATGAAAGAAGGAAGGAAGGAAGGAATGAAGGAAGGAAGGAAGGAAGGAGGGAAGGAAGGAAGGAAGGAAGAAAGGAAGGAAAGAAAGAAGGGAGGGAAGGAAAGAACGAAAAAAGCAAGAGAAATTAACAAAATGGAAAACAAAAGCCCGAAATCTGCCAGGTGGGTAAGTGAAATAGAATTGATTAATTATTTTATTTTAGGTAGTTCTATTTTTCTGAATTTATAATCATCTTCTCATAACGTCTTCATGGCACATCAATCCTCCCTGTCTTACATTTCGTTCTTATTTCTTTCTTTATCTTCGTATTTTCATCTCTTCTTTGTTTTGTTTTTTTGTTGTTTTATTGTACTCTATTCATTTATTCTTTTTATTTTCTTATATATTTATGTACATAACATTTTTTTTCATTTTCTTAAAAAGACAATTACAAAGTTAGAGACAGACAGAAAGGGTCTCTTTACTACCTGTAATCAGGTAGAAGCCAAAAGAAAAAAAAGAAGAAAAGTGAAAAAAACAAATTCTCATTAACTAACTAAACTAATTAAATAGCTAAATGACTACTTAAACTAACTACCTACCTTACTACATATCTGACTAACTAATTAATTGTTCTTCACATTGTTTTTGATTCTTCACATTTTTTTTTTTTTTGCTCGGGCGGGATTCGAACCTGCAGCTTTTGGATGGGTGGGCGTCTTAAGGCGTGCCTTTTCAGACGAATGTCTTACCCCACTGCTAAGAGACACCTACTCTACATTGAGAAATTTATGCCTTATGAAGTTCACTTTTGTTCCTCCCTAACCAGCAGCTAGTTCAACTATTCAGTTGTTTCCTACACAAGTCTGTTCCTATGCCTGCTAGTAGTCTACCGGCAAACTTTAGAAAGCATGCTGAAACTCAGCATTGCAGTACATGACGCTATCCCGTTCAAAACTGAAGGCAAAGGAAACCACATTGTCGTCTATTCCCTGTCACGTTATAACCACAGCATCCATGCTGTGTATCGCATAAAGTGGCCCCTCAGGTAAACAGGGATAACACTGTGAAACACAGAAGAAGCCAAGTGTAGGCAGGCAGCCTTTCATCTCCATCTGGTTTATTTTTGCTAACTCTGCCAGTTTGTTCTATGGTGCTGATGCTGACAGTGAAAAAATTGTTTGTATGATAAACATGTAGCTGACATGATCATCGTTTGCCTGCTTCTGTTTCCAGTCTTTGTATGACCCTCAAAACAATGAATGGCAAATCAACATGAAACTGTTTGGCGCAATACCAGTTATGATAGTGTGCCATGACTCTGAGAAAAAGTGCGTAGCAGAAACAGATTGCATATGACAGTTAGTGTAAAACAATACGGAAGGCTATGAACTGGAAAAAAAACAACCGACCAGGATTCAAAATCGATGAATTTATCCAACATCAGCACAAAATTAATGTTAGAACATCTAGCACATGTGGCACAGACAGCGCCTACCTTACTACAGAAGCTGATGTGCAGCAGCATACAGAATCTTGTCAACAAAACATTCACACACAAATAATGGCAACTATTGTGGAAAGAGGAATACTTTGGTCAATCTCCTCCGTGTTTGTGGCCAAGTTCAACACATCACTTCCAGCTGGAGCAAAGATGTTGTGAAAGGAAATCTTCACTAGGACCCATCGTGACTGTTGTGTTGTAAAGTTGTGAAGTGGACTATTACTATGTTTGATTGACAGTCCAATGATTAGTTACAA
Source organism: Conus ventricosus (assembly GCA_018398815.1). Classification (NCBI taxonomy): domain Eukaryota; kingdom Metazoa; phylum Mollusca; class Gastropoda; order Neogastropoda; family Conidae; genus Conus; species Conus ventricosus. Next base: position 2,880,803 of record CM031629.1, on the reverse strand, counting down.
ATATGTTTAATACCACGATGTGGGATCCATGTCACGATGAACATTTGTAAAGCACAATTGTACAAGTTGCTTCCACATAAGTTCGTATATATATGCCTCCTCCTCACTCCATTTCCCCCAGCCCTCACCTTACCCGTTACCCCATCCCAATCCACCATAGTCCGTTTTTTTTGGTAAATGGGCCTTAATAGCCCAAACCACATTAAATTATCGGCTTCGTTTCTCTCTCTCTCTCTCTCTCTCTTCTCTCTCTCTCTCTCTCTCTCTCTCTCTCTCTCTCTCTCTCTCTCTCTCTCCTCTCCTCTCTCTCTCTGTCGCTCGCTCTCTTGGTCTGTCTGTCTTTCTAGTGAAAGTCACAAATTGAATACGTATGCAATAAATAAAGAAATAATAAATAGATATTAAAGAAAAATATAAATAAGTAATTAAGTAAATAAATCAATGAGGAAAAACAAGGAATATTTCATTACCAGGTAATTTGGTGACATTATTTAAACTTCATTATGGTAACACAGTGTTGTACAATTATACCACTCGCGCAAATAATGAAAAAACGGAAGAACAAAGAAAAAAAGAAAGAAAAAAGGAAGGAAGGAAGGAAGAAAGGAACGCAAAACGGAGGAAAGAAGAAGGGAGGGAAGGAAAAGAACGAAAAAGGCCCAAGAGAAATAAACAAAATGGAAAACAAAAGCCCGAAATCTGCATGGTGGGTAAGTGAGAATAGAATTGATTAATTATTTATTAGTTAGTTATGTGGTTCTATTTTCTGAATTTATAATCATCTTCTCATAACGTCTTCATGGCACATCAATCCTCCCTGTTTACATTTCGTTCTTATTTCTTTCTTTATCTTTGTATTTCCATCTCTTCCTTGTTTGTTTTTTTGTGGTACTCTATTCATTTATTCTTTTTATTTTCTATATATTTATGTACATAACATTTTTTTATTTCTTAAAAAGACAATTACAAAGTTAGAGACAGACAGAAAGAGTCTCTTTACTACCTGTAATCAGGTAGAAGCCAAAAAAAAAAAGAAGAAAAGTGAAAATACTAATTCTCAAACTAACTAATTAAATAGCTAATAACTACCTAATTAACTAACCACCTTACTTACTACATATCTGACTAACTAATTAATTGTTCTTCACATTGTTTTTGATTTCACTTTGTTTTGTTTTTTTTTGCTCGGGCGGGATTGGAACTGCAGCTTTTGGATGGTGGGCGTCTTGAGGCGTTGCCTTTTCAGACGGATGTCTTACCCCATGCTAACAGACACCTACTCTACATTGAGAAATTTATGCCTTATGAAGTTCACTTTTGTTCCTCCCTAACCAGCAGCTAGTTCAAACTATTCAGTGTTTCTACACAAGTCTGTTCGTATGCCTGCTAGTAGTCTCCAGCAACTTTAGAAAGCATGCTGAACTCAGCATTGCAGTACATGACGCTATCCCGTTCAAACTGAAGGCAAAGGAAACCACATGTGTCTATTCCCTGTCACGTTATAACCACAGCTCATTGCTGTGTATTCGCATAAAGTGGCCCTCCAGGATAAACAGGGATAACACTGTGAAACACAGAAGAAGCCAAGGGTAGCCCAAGGCAGCCTTTTCATCTCATTGGTTTATTTTTGCTAACTCTGCCCAGTTTGTTCTATGGTGCTGATGCTGACAGTGAAAAATTGTTTCTACTGATAAAAATGTAGCTGACAATGATCATCGTTGCTGCTTCTGTTCCCAGTCTTTGTATGACCCTCAAAACAATGAATGGCAAATCAACATGAAACTGTGTGGCGCCAATACACAGTTACTGATAGTGTGCCATGACTCTGAGAAAAGTGCGTAGCAGAAACAGATTTGCATATGATGTTGTGTAAAAAATACGGAAGGCCATGAACTGGAAAATAATACAACGAAATGATTCAAAATCGATGCATTTACCCAACACTCAGCACAAAATTAATGTTAGAACATCTAGCACATGTGGCACAGACAGCGCCTAGCTTACTACAGAAGCTGATGTGCAGCAGCATACAGAATCTTGTCAACAAAACATTCACACAGAAATAATGGCAACTAATGTGGAAAGAGGGAAGACCTTGGTCAATCTCCTCCGTGTTTGTGCCCAAGTTCAACACATCACTTCCAGCTGGAACAAAGATGTTGTGAAAGCAAATCTTCATAGGACCCATCGTGACTGTTGTGTTGTAAAGTGTGAAGTGGACTATTACTAGGTTGATTGACAGTCCAAGGATTAGTTACAAATATGTTTAATACCACGATGTGGGATCCGATGTCACGATGAAAGTGTTTGTAAAGCACAATTGTACAAAGTTGTTTCCACATAAGTTTCGTATATATGCCTCCCTCCTCACTTCATTTCCCCCAGCCCTCACCCTACCCGTTCCCCCATCCCAATCCACCATAGTCCGTTTTTTTGGTAAATGGCCTTAATAGCCCAAACCACATTAATTATCGGCATTCGTATTCTCTCTCTCTTCTCTCTCTCTTCCTCTCTCTCTATCTCTCTCTCTCTCTCTCTCTCTTCTTCCTCTCTCTTCTCTCTCTCTCTCTCTCTCTCTCTCTCTCTTCTCTCTCTCTTGGTCTGTCTGTCTTTCTAGCTGAAAAGTCACAAATTGAATACGTATGCAATAAATCAAGAAATAATGAATAGATATATAAGGAAAAAGATAAATAAGTAATTAAGTAAATAAATCAATGAGAAAAAACAAGGAATATTTCATATACCAGGTAGATTTTGGGTGAATTATTTAAACTTCATTGATGGTAACATAGATGTTGTCACAATTATACACTCGCGCAAATAATGAAAAAAAGGAAGAAAAAACAAAGAAAAAAAAAGAAAGAGAAAAGGAAGGAAGGAAGGAAGGAAGGAAGGAAGGAAGGAAGGAAAGAAGGAAGGAAGGAAGGAAGGAGGGAAGGAAGGTAGGAAGGAAGGAAAGAAGACCTGAGGGAAGGAAAAGAACGAAAAAAGCGAGAAAAATAAACAAAATGGATAACAAAAGCCCGAAATCTGCATGGTGGGTAAGTGAAAATAGAATTGATTAATTATTTTATTAGTTAGTTAGGTAGTTCTATTTTTCTGAATTTATAATCATCTTCTCATAACGTCTTCATGGCACATCAATCCTCCCTGTCGTACATTTGGTTCTTATTTCTTTCTTTATCTTCGTATTTCCATCTCTTCTTTGTTTTTTGTTTTTTTTGGTACTCTATTCATTTATTCTTTTTATTTTTTTATATATTTATGTACATAAAATTTTTGTCATTTTCTTAAAAAGACAATTACAAGTTAGAGACAGACAGAAAGAGTCTCTTTACTACCTGTAATCAGGTAGAAGCCAAAAAAAAGAGAAGAAAAGTGAAAAAATTAATTCTCATTAACTAAGTAACTAATTAAATAGCCAAATAACTACCTAACTAACTACCTACCTTACTTACTACTTATCTAATGAGCTAATTAACTGTTTTTCACATTTTTTTTTATTCTTCACATTTTTTTTCTTTTCTTTTCCTCGGGCGGGATTCGAACCTGCAGCTTTTGGATGCATGGGCGTCTTAAGGCGTGCCTTTTCAGACGGATGTCTTACCCCACTGCTAACAGACACCTACTCTACATTGAGAAATTTATGCCATATGAAGTTCACCTTTGTTCCTCCCTAACCAGCAGCTAGTCCAACTATTCAGTTGTTTCTACACAAGTCTGTTCGTATGCCTGCTAGTAGTCTCCCGGCAACTTTAGAAAGCATGCTGAACTCAGCACTGCAGTACATGACGCTATCCCCGTTCAAAACTGAAGGCAAAGGAAATCAGAGAACAGGGAAATGTCTGTTCTACCCCACTTGCTCCTCCACCGAGTTTTTGGGCGAAAGTGGCCTAAAAGCCGCCTTTTCCTGTTCTCTGACAAGTAAGACTTCAATAACCAAAAAATAACGATTATCTACAAACAAACATACTGTGCAGGGTTATCCGTTTTTAATACTAATTTACTAAACTTTTCAGATTTCAGTTTTTGTTTAATCCTATGTTTTCTTGATCGTTTTCAATAACATCATTTTCGCGCAAACATTCTTCAAATGAGTCTCTGTCTTTCATGTGAAATAAAACTACAGTTTTTAACTGTTCTCTAAAGTCTTTTTAAAACCGAGTATATTTTCTGACATAAAATCCACACACTTATCCCAGCATGTCTTCCACTGAAAGCAAGTTTGATAAAGTGTTTCTCTTTTTAACTATGTCTTTTTTCTGCCGAACAGTCATCTATAATAAATAGTGTTTGCGTTCCTTCAAACAGTTTATAAAACTGTTCTAAACACTCACTCAGTTTATTGCTAGGATTAACTAAAAATATGTCATCATCTGTCCAT
>CM031629.1:2846018-2867371 GCA_018398815.1 Conus ventricosus | reverse complement strand
AGAAATGAAGGAAGGAAGGAAGGAAGGAAGAAAGGAAGGAAAGAAGAAGGGAGGGAAGGGAAAGAACAAAAAAAGCAAGAGAAAAAAAACAAAGGGAAAACAAAACCCGAAAACTGATGGGGGTAAGTGAAAATAAAATTGATTAATTTTTTATATTATTAGGTAGTTCTATTTTTTAAATTTAAAATTTTATTTTTTCCAAATCTTCAGGGCACATAAACCCCTGTTTTACATTTCGTTTTTTCTTTTCTTTATCTTTCTTTTCCATCTCGGGGGGGTTTTTTGGTACTCTTTTCATTTATTTATTTCCAGTCTTAAGATTCTTCATAGGATACTATAAAAAACATTGTTTTTTAAAGGGTACCGGACCGGGAACAAGGGTTTAAATTTCATAAAGAAACTCTAACTTTTAAAATTTTGAAAATTCTAAAACAAAACCCCCAAAAAAAGGGTTTTTGTCCATTTAACTTTCTTTTTTTTTCATCATTATGCAAAAAGCGATCATAAAAACTCTAAATTTAAAAATTGGTTTTTGAATCATTTAAATTTGCTTCGTTCTTTTAAACCAATCTGACACTTTGCTTTGCGGATTCTCCATTCTTCCAAACAGCTGTTGTTTTTTAACTTAAAAAATCTTTTCTAACTCTGGGGATTTATTTTGAGTTCATGTTCTTCATTGTAGGGTTTAAATTTTCTTATCAAAAGAATTTTTCATGAACTGCCTAAACTTAAAACCCATGTCTTAAATAAAATGTAAAATCTTAATGCAGACATAATTTTTTTTTGCCACAAGGGACAATTTAGGTGGTTCTTTTTTCGCCATCTTTTAGCTTTCTCTGCAATGGTAAATTATGCGGGTCAGGGGTTTTCATGGAATTTCAAAATCACTTCTAGAATGAAACCACGTTTTGTTGGCGTTAAAGTAAACCCCTTTAATGCTTTTGAATTTTTTTCATTGTTTTTTGGGTTAATTTTTAAATTACGTAAGGGAAGTGTTTTGCGCCTTTGCCCTCCATACAATTTTTATCTAAATATTAATAGTTAGACCTTTTATTTGGGACATAGGTTCCAAGTTTTTGTTGTTTGCTTTACAGTAGATGCGACCCCTACTAATTCCTCACCAACCTTTTCAATCACTAAATCATTGGTGGGTAACAAAAACAATTTACCCCAGAAAATTTTAAGGCTCCCAATCATCGGGGGCCAAAAGTAATGGGGGGAATCCGGGTATAATTTTCATGCGGGTCTTCCTTAAATTTTTAAAAAATACCGAACAAACATACTCACCATAAGTAGGGTCATGATTCCCCCTCTTTTTACAATCTAACTTTGCCAGCTTTTTAGCATGTTGTAACAAAATCACTATGTCCTTTTCCCTCTAAACTAGAAAAGAACCGCTTTGGGCAAGGTATTCGAAAACCCCTTTTCCCAACGTTCATGTACTAAAGGGGAAACCCCCTTTCTAACGAGATTTGGGGTCAAATATTTTCTGTTTTTGGGGCGGGACTTTAAGGACATACCCATGATTAATGATCCCACTTTGCTAGACAAAAAAAGACATTTATTTAAAGTGAAACAATTACTTTTTCTGATGACGGCAAGCATGCAACCCTAAGCGCGGGTTATGCTTGCATAAAAGGTGAGGTCATAACTCGAAAGTGTGAAAGAATAAGGCGCCCCCATTCTTTTTTAAAAACTTTATTTGAAGTTGCATTTCTGGGCTGCCCTCTGAACCCCCACTAATGTTCAGGAAGAACGGAAAATTCTTCGGGGCCATTTTTGCCCTAAACCCATTTTGGGCAAAAGGGGCCCGAAAAAAGGGTTTCCTTCTCTCCAAGTAAGACTTAAAACCCCAAAAAAAAACATTATCACAAACAAACATACTTCGGGGGTTTATCCTTTTCAATACTAATTTACTAAACTTTTCAGTTTTTTTTGTTTAACCCTTTTTTTTTCCAAATTTTTTCAAAAACTCATTTTCGCGCAAACTTTCTTCAAAGATCTCTTTTTCTTTGGAAATAACATACAGCTTTAATGTTCCTAATTTTTTAAAACCCCGAGTTATATTTCGGGCATAAACCCCACACACTTATCCCACATGTCTTCCGCTGAAAGCTAGTTTCGACAAAGTGTTTTTTTTTTAACTATTCTTTTTCTGGAACAGTCATCAAAAAATGGCTGCGTTCTTCAAACATCTATAAAATGTTCTAAACACTCATCAGTTTTTTGCGGGGTTAAAAAATTATTCACGTCCATATAAACCTTCTACATGATATGCTTTTTTCCTTTTATTTTTGGGAAAAAAACCACAATTGATTAAAATTATAACGATAAACGTTGAAAAGGGTCGAAAAATATTTGTTTTTCCAAAACCCATTGCCCCAAATATTGAACAATAGGGTTTTTGTCAAAAGTTTAACTGCTCCATAGTTTTATAAAGAACTTAACTAATCCATTATTTTTTTTATCATACTCTCTTAAAAATTTGCAGTATAAAAAACCCTACACCTAAAGGGGTAGTTTAAATCCTTTCGTTCGGTAAGATTGTTTTTTTTTTAAATCAACATTGTTTTTTGTTGTTTTGTTATATCTTAATACCTCGCTTTGTAAAGAACGACGTTTTGTAACTTTAAGCGTTTAAGTCTAATTTTTGCCAGCAAATAAAATTTCCCTTTTATAATCTCATAACGCCAAAACCCCATCCCTCCCAATCTTTAAAGACAGAAATTTAAAAAATTCATTGTGACGGTTCCAAAATTTTTCTTTGAAAAACTGAAATTTTTGTAGAAGTTTTTTTAAAACCGTTTTTTTTTTGTGGGAGTACTTTTTTTCCCATACGGCTTTTTTTTTCATTTTTCCCGGATTGTCGTCTGATAAATTCAGTAAAGGCCAATTTTGAATCTTTTCTAAAAAAATTTTTTAAGCAAAAATATTAAATGGGTTATAATTCAAATTTTTTTTCCCATTCTAAATATGTTCTAAGGCCCTTTTGGGGTCGGGTTTTTTGAACTTTTTTATTTTCATAGACCAAACTTTATTTGCTTCTAGATTGCGCGTTGTTTAGTTTGGGAAATTTTTGCTGTCCCCAACCTCTTTGCTTTTAAAAATCCCCATCTTTATGATCAAAACCATACAAAGCGCCTATTTCACCGTTCTGTTAAAAGTCCGCAACATCTGAAAGGGTTTTTTAAATTTTCAAGGTTATACCCCTTACAGGCTAAGTAATTGATTCTTTGGCCCACCACATTTTTAGTACAGCTTATTATTTTTTTCCAAAAAAAAGGCAGGTTTAATTTTTCACAACTTTTCCTGCTTTTTTGATTTTTATTTTTAAAGACCAACCCCCCAAACAATCTTTAACGAAAATTGGGGGAAATTGTATAATTTCTAATCCAAATCCCTTTTTTCCCCTGACGGAAGAGCCTTAAAACATTTTGGGGGCCTTTCCATCTATAAGTTTTCATCAGTGCTTAGCTCATCAAAATGAACTTGGTAAGAAGAATGCAAGATCGAGGGGTTTTTCTCCCCATAATGTTTGTCTGGTGAACCAAAACTTGTTTGTTAGCAGCAAAGCCTAACTTTTAGCTACTTACACAAAAAGGTAATTACTTTTTTTTCGGGTTTGAATGATAACATTTTTTAGATTTCATTTTTAATTTTGAGGATTTAAAAGTTACCATTGCTTCTTTTAGCGAGAAAAACCTAATAACCATCGGGTATGTTAATGGCAACTTTGCCCCTGCTTTATTAACTTTTAGAATCGTTTATTCCTTGTTTTCGTTAATTAAACCATACGACTTTGAAAAAATTTTTCATAAAGTGCAAACATTTTGGCCCGCATTCTTTTAAAATAGATGTTCAAAAAACGAAGGAGGTTTTGGATTGTTATTGTTACAAACTTTTTTTTAAAACAAAAAAAAAATAGTGCTTTAAATATATGCGCAAAAAATTTCTGTTGGGCCGCCACATTTTAAAAAATTAAGCAACGAACTCTGACATTGCTGTCCCCAGACTGCCTCTTTTCAAAAAAAGGGAGCACCTTTAAGCAATATCTTAAACCCCCCCTATTAAAAACGCCCGCATCAAGAAAGCGGGTTTTTTAGTCACCCGATCCTTTTATCAACCATTTAAACTTTGCGGGGTTTTTCCCATAAACTGGTGTGGGTTATGTGATCATTTAAACACCAATCTTTGGTAGGTCAGTGTACGATTTCATTTTTTTTACCCCTTTAGACTTTTTTGCTAACTGAAAGCACCATTCCCGAATAAAAATCTTAACCATTAGCAAAAGAATAAAATAAAGTTTGAAAGAATCTTAACAATTAAATATTAACATCAACGATTTTTAGAAAAAATTTTGGGGATCAAAATCAGGCCTAGGCGCCCTTTTTTAGGGGGGCCGCAAAAAAAGTATAACATGACTGGCATTCCCCTTTTAAAACTTCTTTCCGGGCAAACTGTAACTTTTCCCCACAGAAAGCATAAAACACAGGGACAACATTTATTTAGACACTTCAACCTAACTAAGGGGGGAATAAAAACGAATAAACGACTTTTCGATTACGTTTGTGTTGCTGGGTCGCAACCCCGGGCAAGATCAAGCATAAGACCTTTACTGCTTTGACGCCCAAAAACAATATTTTAAAAATTTTAAAGGGGACCCATTAATTTTACATTGATTTCCTTAAATTTTAAAAAAACCCAAAATGTTTTAAAATACGCAAATCGAAAGTAACTTGCCGTTGGCCTGGTTTTATCATGCTCCCTTTCTGACCTCAGACCCCAGATGGGGACAATAATAAATATAAAGAAATTTTTGCGGGCAATGAACAAAAGGGTTGGGGAAAAACGACAAAAATTTCTGAAGAAATATTACAAACAAAAAAAAACCCCCCAAGAAAATCACCAATCCCCAAGCCCAAACCCAAAAGTCATTGAAGACCACAAAGCTTGGGACTCTTTTTCGCTGACCATAAATAAAAACACGCTTGTTCTTGATTAACGGGCATGGGATATTGGCTTTATTACTAAAGTAACCCAACTTTACGAAAACAATGCCCAAATGTGGGCCATAAAGCCAACTACTTTGCTTGCAGTAGACAAAAGCAGCTGACAATACTCCCTAATTTTGAAACGCCCGGTTTACCACTAATTTTTTTAATAAACTGCAAGATGATAAAGCTTTTTTTTTTCCCCAGTTTTCAGGGGAGGGAGGGCGCGGGGGCACATTTTGACCCCACCGCCGCTTTTTAGCCATAAACCAGTGTACTTTTGCAAATCCAAAGGGGTTTTAAAACGCTTACTAATGTGATCCTGCTCTCTAAACATGTTCGCTTCGTTGCTATGGGGGGTTTTCAAAAAAATTTTTCGGATGGGGTTCTCTTTTTCTTTTCACTTGAGTTCGAAATTTGTCTGGGTTAGTATCAGCACTTTGTTTGTGACTTTTTTAAGATTTTTGTTTTTTCTTTTCTTTTTTTAATTCACGCCCCGATGGGGGTGTCAGCCTCAACGATTTTTTTCTTTTTCCTTTTTTTATATGCTCATCAGTTCACCGTTTGCTAAATTGTTTGAAAATTTCGCCTCTGATGTTCTCAAAGCAGATCAAGGCCGTTATTTCCCCTGGTGGGGCGAGCTTAATTTTAAACTGTTTCTTCTAAAAAAACGGGTTTTCTGCTTCAATTATTTATTTTTATCTCCCGATTGATTTAATTCTTTAATTTCCAGTTTTGTATTGTTAGCTTTGGATTCCTCAGTTGTTTTGAAGTTTAGCAACTAAAACCCTATCAAATTTTGGGTCTAAAAGGGCCCAAGGGCTTTTGGTCTTCAACAAAGTCTTTGTTAAGACCTTGGTAAAAAATTTTGAGGGGTGGGGTTTAGTTTTAACCGAACAAGTTGCCCTGACTTTTTTTTACGACAAATGCCATCTTCAAATTAAAAACTTTTTGGGTCTAAAAATTGGGGAGGTTTTTGACCTAAACTTTGTAAAATGCTCCGACCGTACTTTCTTTTAATTCACCCGCATTGGAGCTTGAGCATGCCGTGTTAAGGGATCTTTTCACTCATTCGTCCCCACATCAAAAAAACAAATTTTCTTCAGCTTAAATTCCCCCTTTTTAAAAAATTAATTTTTTATTTTTTTTAAAAAAAAAAAAAAGGGGAAACACATGGCTCGATTTTTAAACCCCTAAGAAGACGAAAAACCCTATGGCTAAGGGAAATAAGCGGAATATTACGTCCAAATAACCATTATTTATGGGGATCAATTCTTATTTAAATTTTTCCCAACCAGGGGGATGAAGTATTGTCCGGGCTCTGCCGTCTTACTTTCAAAATAGAATCGTTTCAACAAACAACCAAAAACGGGACAGTTGTCAAATCGGGGGCGGGCAATCGTTAAAAAAAATTTTAAAAAATTGGGGCAAGAATATTTCTTTACCAATGCAACTTTTTTTTAACCTTTTTCTGTTATGGCAACCGGGAATGAAAGGGCTGATTTTGCGTTTTCAAAAAATCGAAAATGAAAAGCACTAAACATAGAATGGCGTGGAGAACAAAAGACGGCAAAAAGTAGTAGCCGAATTTTGCTATGGAAACGCTTTTCCACCCCTTAGATTTGAGTTTTAAAAAGCATGCGCATATTTTAAAGGGAGCATAAAAAAAATTTGTCATATGAACAAACTTTTAATGAATAAAAAGGGGTTATAAATCATCAGACACCGAAGAAAGTACACATTTTGACTTTCCCCTTTAGAGTTTGACGTTTTACAACCCTGATTTAGCAAAGCTTTTAAGCAAAAATGAGTCAAAATTACAATAATTACAAAAGATGATTCATCAAAACAAAGAAGCAGGGCAGACACTTAGGGAATTTTAGTTTTACACCACACAATATGTTAAAGTATTTTTTCTGGGAAGAAAAGAACCGTTAAAAAGAGCAAGTAAAAATTTTTTTAACCCAAAATAACGAAAGTGAATGTAAATTGAGGGTAGTCCAACCCAAAAACTACGCTAGCGGGCTTAGCCCTTTACATCATTTTGACGAAATAAAAAATGTTTGGGGGGGGGGGGGTAGAAACCCAACAGCAGACCAGTGCAAAAGTTTTTACATCTCACAATTTGGGCTTGATGTTTTTTAACAACAAAATGGTTATGGATTGACCTAAGGAAACAGGGGATAATGAGTTGTATGGAAGGGGAAAGGAGAGACGTAATAAACTTTCAAATGTAAGAAAAAAACCCGAAAAACCGTTAATGCATTTGTTTTTATATAGACGCAGCGAATATTCAAGAAAACAATTAGATATGTTTTATCAAAATTATTTTTCATTTTTAAAAAGCTTTTTGTAAACATTATCCAAGTCCCTACAGCGCCCCCAAAGAAAAGTAGCACTTTTTTTTTCGGTTATAAAAACCCCCTAAAAGTAAAAACCTTAATTAAAAAAATTTACACAAATGCAACAAAAACGGAGGACCTTTCAAAATTTACAGAAAAACCCAAAACGAAGGTATTCGCTCCCTTTAAATGCGTTAATATTTTTAATACGGAACCGCTAAAGCGCTCTATCGGCAGAAGGGGTGTTGGTTCTTAGCAACGGGTATTGGTGCCCCGCTTTTTCCCCGGGTTTTTTTGCTTTACTCTTGGCCTGTGTTCATTTTTAGGTGCTATAGAAAAAAAAAAAAACAAACCCCAAAAAACAAAAATTGGTTCAACAATAAAAGCAAACTTAGCTGTTCAAATGAAATAAAAAAGCACTACTGACTCAAACATAGGACGAAGAATTTAACCGTTTAAGGCCGATTTTGAGATACAAAAGAAAAAAAGTTTGTTTTCAAAGAAAGGCGGGGAAAATTTTTTTCCACGGCCAGACCCAGCAGAAAAAAAAAGGAAGCTTAAAAAAAAAAACGAACATTAAACTCGTTCAAACAGCCACATTAAAAATGCAAAGGGGGCGTTTATACTTTAGTTAGGGTCCAGCCAAAAGCGCAAATTTTGATTTATTAACCGTTGTATTTTTTAAATTTAAATAAATTTTGGGTTTTTAAAAAAGAAAGACAGCATGGTAAGATTATGAAGGACAACAAATTTTTTAAAGGAATCTCGGAAGACGTTTACAAGGCATAAATATATTGTTTAGAATCATTGACCCAACAAACTACAGGCAAGTTTTTCATCTTTTCAATTCCAGGCAAACTAACAATAGCCCCGCAGTTAAAGTATTTAGCTGTTTTTAAATCGACTAGTAACAAAAATAAAGAAAATCTAGAATTGGGGTCTAAACTAAACAGCAGACTTTTCTTTCTCATAATGACTTAACCCCCGTTGGGAGACGAACTGCTTGCAAGTTTGACGCCCGGAAAAAGCTAAAATGAGGGGCTCTGGGGGTCAAGGGCGAAGTTTTTAGAGATAGATTAAAAAAGTAATATGCACCTTTTTGTAGCAAGGTTTACATTCCCTACCTGGGGATTTGGTTTTAAAGAGGCATTTTTTAAAACAAAAAAAAAAATTCGAGACAAATTTTCATGGGGTGCGTTTGAAAGGGTGAATGTTCCGAACACCGAAAGAGTGAAACTTGGGCAATACGCCAAAGATTTAACTTCAAGGAAATATCCTTTTTTAGTGAAACCCAAAATTGATCATTGAAGAAAAAAACAACCAAAAACTTTTAAAGTATAAAAAGGGGATGAGGAAACAAATTTTTGGTGCAATTTAAAATTTCCCAAAACAGAAAAATGGGGCAACAAAAAAGTTTTGGGGATTTTCCCAATTTTTTCGCCGCGGGGCTGCCCCTTAAACGATACGAACAATAGTAGACTAATGCGCATTTCAAAAGATCATGGCAAAAAGAATTCTGTAGAAAATGTTTAAAAGAATGCCATCGTTCAAGCCGCGAAAACATAAAAACATGTAAAAGTTCTGTAACTGAGACAGAACTAACTACCCCCCGCCAGGATCAAAAGTTTTTTAAGAACTGGAAAGGATGCAAAATTCCCAAATTTTTTACGCGATTTGAATACTCATTTTCCTTTATGAAGGGCCCCGCCCCAAAAAAATTAAAAAAACGGTCTTAATAGAAATCAAAAATTTTTTTCATTTGCCTTTTATTTAGGTCGGATGGCGTTTTTTCAAAACAGAATTATTAGGGGACCAATCTGCAGAAACATTCTTAAAAGCATGCAGCAAGTCGAAAACGTTTTCTAATAAAAAACCCTTATCTAAAATAAAAAAAGGGGCCCGAAGCCCAACAACAGTATGCTAGCACGCATTGTTGGTTTTTCGTTTAGAGAAAAACGCCCAAGGGTTAAAACCCCCCACAGAAAGAGACCTGATTTTTGTGGGAATTTAGGGGTGCACGCACTAAATGCAATCTTCAACAAAAGTTTACCCCAAAGACGGAAGGGCCCCCATTTTTTCAAACTTGCGAGGTTATGACCTATCTTATAAAAAGCATGGACGATGCCTTCAGGTGCATGCATCGCACGTCTCAAAAAGTACAGGTTTTTCACTTTAAATAACATGTCTTTTTATGACCTATGGCACATGATGGTTATTAGAGGCACTGTATGTCCCCAAAGCCTGCCCAAAAACGGGGAAAAAAATTTGACCGACCTCGTAGAAAGGGCGTTTTTCCCTTTTGAGTACAGAAAAGTTGGGGGAAAGGGGTTTTACGAAGAACCCTTCCCCCAAAGGGGCTTCTTTTTTCTTAGAGGAAAGGACATCACGACTCCCATTACCACATGCTCAAAATCTTGGGAAAAAATTTGATTTAAAACGTGGAGACATCAGACCCTATTTAATGGCAGAGTATTTTGTTGGGGGACGTCTTGAAAATTTAAAAAAAGACCTGCAGAAACTTACAGTTTTGGGCCCCACATTATATTTCGCCCGGGGTAAGTTGGGAGCTTTTTTAAAATTACTGGAGTCAATTTATTTTTTCAGATTTACCAATGTTCAGATGATGAAAACGGATTGCGGGGAGGAAATATGGCTGATCATTACTGTAAAGCAAAAAACAAATACTTGGCATTTTATCCCAGTAAAAGTCTAACATCTTTGTATTTTGATGCAAACAAAGTATGGTTGGGGAATGGGCAAAACTTCCATTAGAACTTTAAAATGTACACAGGCGGGGATCCCAATAATATTCAAAAGGGGATTAAAGGTTTTGGCGTTTAACGCCTGACAAAGCTGGTTTTTATTCTAAAATTACTTGAATATCCTATGAAACCCCTGACCCAAAAGACTATCCATTAGCACAGAAAATTAAAAATGGGCCCCAAAAGGGGCCCCTAAAAATTGTGCTAATCTTCGGGGCAAAAAAAAAATTTTTCTGTCATTACAGATTTTAAATTTTTTTAAACATGTTTTAAGTTGACAGGTCATCGTATTTTGCTTTGCAAAAAATTCATGAAACCTACATCATGAAGAAACGATCCAAAAAAATCCACAGATGCTTCAAAAAAGACTTTTCAAGTTGATGAAAAACACTGTTTTGAAAGACAGGGAACCCCAAGCTAAAGTGTCAGTTGGGTTTCCAGAAAACGAACAAATTAAGTAACTTCAAACCAATTATAAGGGCTTTAAAGATTTCTGACACTTTTTTTTAATAATTGAAAAAAAAAGAAAGTAAATTAACAAAGTATTTTTTTGGGTTTATGTTTAGAATTACAAGCTTTTGATGTTAAGTTTTTTTATGACTCCTTTAAAACCCTCGATCCGAGTCCGAGTATTTTACCAGATAAGACAGTTTTGTTAAGATATTCCCACAAGACTCTAAAAGACGGAAACCCAAGTAGTAAAGGAGCAAGGGAGGTATACACTCCCATTATTAAAGACCCTTTTCATTCAATTACTACAAGAAGGGTTTTTGGAAAGATGAAAAGGAAAGAAATTTTTGGAAAAGGGGACAAGGAGTATTTTGGGTTTTAAGTAAAAATTAAGATTTCGAGCCAGGAAAATCATAAGTAAAACAAAAGGGAATATCCCAGCGTTGTGCATCAAACTATCACATGACAACTACAAAAAACATTTTTTTGGGAAAAAACTTTTCCATGACAACGTAAAACTGCGATCTAATCTACATGAATCAACAAACGTTGTAAAAAAAATCATTAGATAGAAAAACACAAAACGGGGGTTTTTTTAATCCGAGTTTTCATATGCAATCGGGGACTGGGGAAAGAAATTAAATAAAGCGGAAATGTGCCCCGGGGGGATTTCGCAGTTTTTTCCTTTACAAAAAATCTTTGAAGGGTTTTTTTTTTTTGTCAGTTTCTCGTAAAAAAACAGGGGGATTCATTTTTTCAATTCTTTTATTTGTACGGGGAACACTCAAATTGGGTCGGTTGCCCTGATGCAGTGTCCCTTCTGCTTTCCCCCCGGGAAATAAAGTACCTTACTTTTTTAAACCCCAAAAGGGAATAGTTTGCCCGGGTGAAGACTCTCCTTCAAAAAATTTATTTTTTTTTCTTTGATTGCTTGTACGGTTTTTGCCCTTTAAATTTTTCATTATTATTGCGCGCAAAACTGGGGGCAGTCTTTTAACCCATTCGTTTGCGAGAATTGCAAAAAGCTCCTTGATACGTAGGGAAAAAATTTTTTGGGTAACTTTTTTAAAGTTTTCAAATAAAGGTGATCTTTAACTCCCGAAACCTTTCAATATAATCTGTGTTTTTAACAAAAATTGATTACTTGGCCTTTTTAAAATTTTTTCCCATCTCGATTTGAATCATGCAGGATAAGGGAAAGGGCCTGTTGGTAATCAGTTTTTGGCAAAAAACACAGAACACTTTTTTTTAATGGCTCCGATCTTTGTTCTTTAAGCCATGTCAATGACTGTGGTGCGTACTTAAAAACTTTTTCGTCAAAACCTATCGAGGGGAAATATAGAAAATCCATTTGTGGGGTCGTTTGGGTTGTTTCACAAAGTGCGGTCTCTGTATTCGTTTGGGCCAGAAAAAAATTTGCCAAATCGTTGTTTAGATAACCAAATTTTTGTGTTTGTTCATGACTCCCGTGCTTGGCAGCTTTTTTAAATTTCTTTTCCCTCCAATATCCTTGGGGGAATAATAATTTTGTTCATTTTTTTATTCAGCCAATATTATGGCAACAAAAAAACACCGGGCATCCAAAAGGGAATAAACGCGATTTTGCATCTTTTTTTTTTTTCTTGGTGTAAAAGCAGAATTTGGGGGGGCATGTCTGGGCCGGTTTTTCCTGTTTCTAGATAAAATTTTTTTTATTGCTTTACAAATCTTTTAAAAATGTAAGCTCAGCCCTTTCCGGTGATTTAAAAAATCAAATGCTCAAGTCTTCTTTTTAAGGCTTTTGTCAGCTGCTAGTTCCCCCATACTTTTTTATTCTTTTTTTTCTCGCCGTCATCCCCCATTTACTAAATCAAATTTTCTTCCCTAAAACAAGCGCATTCACCACACGGCCTATCTTATTGCGAGTGAAGCCCTTTTTTTTAATGTATTTTTTTCTTACATATTTATTTTGTTGGGTTTCCTTCTTAACTAAAAACTTTGAAACCGAAGCGCAAAGATACAATTACTTTGCTGAATCCCCAAAATTATTTGCCAAATCTGGGTTTTTAAA
This sequence comes from Conus ventricosus, assembly GCA_018398815.1. Classification (NCBI taxonomy): domain Eukaryota; kingdom Metazoa; phylum Mollusca; class Gastropoda; order Neogastropoda; family Conidae; genus Conus; species Conus ventricosus. The sequence continues at coordinate 2,854,776 of CM031629.1, read as the reverse complement.
TTTTTAACAAGCTTTTACCCCGCATTGAGTATCCACACTTAGACCCCCAAACAGCAGATTGTAACAAGGGTTTGCAACAGTTTTTTCGGGGCCCTTTTTAAAAATAAAATATTAAATTATTAAAAAACAAAAAGTGATATCTCCCAAGCTACAGGACCCAAACCCCTTCCCTGAATTATGAAAAGACCAAGCTGTGACCCAAGTATTACCCCAAAAAAGGGAGGTTGTTTTTTTGGCAATGTGGGAAAACAAAAACATTTCCCGGAACTAATTCAGCTGAACAGATTTAAAAAAATTCGCCACAAGACATTTTTAAAATACAAACAGTATAAGCGCAGGGGGTCAGAATGGGGAAAAGTGTGGGGCAAAAAGGTTCTTATTGTCACTAAACTACGTAGATTTTTCCCCTTTATTTTTGAACAAATTTTACTATGATTACGCAAGATCCAGTTTTAACAAAACTTGAAATCTCTATGTGATTTATACTATAATTTTGGGAAAAGTTTTTCGCCATTAATATGGGATTATAACTTTTTTCATAAGATTTTAAATTTTTTAAAAAAGAACATCGGAAAATCAGCAGAACCAAAACACGAATCAGTGAGAAAATAAACCAAGCCAAAAATCAGCAAAAACGCGAATCAGGGGGAGACCATTAAAAATTGGGGGTTTAAGCAGGAAAAAAAAATTTGCGAGTGGGAAAAGACAAAAAAAAATTTAAGTTAGAAATGACTCATCATGAAAACAAAACCCGCCAAAGCCAGAAAAAGTTATTTAATGCCCATAAAAACCCCCATGATACAAGGGCCCCAAATCTTTATGAATATTGAACTTAAACTGTTTTCCCTTTTTGGCCATTTTCTGCGTTGGGGCAGTTATTAGGATAAAAAATAACAATGGAACAGAAAAAAGAAATCAAAAAAAATTTAGCCCCAAAGGGAAAAAAGACCCAGCACCCAAAAACCCCCAAAAACAAAACATCATTTTGATCCTTAAATGGAATAATATTTTTAAAAACTTTAATTTTTAAAATTTTTTTAAAAAAAATAATCAGGGTATAAAAATGATGGTGTCAATAAATAAAGCCTGGGGGTCTAAAAAGGCATTTCCAAACCAAATTGTAAACAAGCGGTTGCTTGATGTAAACCTTTCCTTAAATTATCAAAAACGCTGACAAAGCACCTCAACGATGACACGTTTTGAGGGGTGTGTTACATATTGACTTATATTTAAATAAAAAAATACTTGTATTTTTTTTATAATTTAAAACTTAATAAAACTTTTGTACTTAAAGGATGACTTAATCAAAATTATTAAAAACTTGTCAAGAACTTTTTAAGAATTTTCTTTAAAAACTTTTTAAAAAAAATTTTTAAGAACCTGGGGGAAATTAATTAAAAACTTAAAGTAACTTAAGTAAGAAATTGTGGGTACTTAAAGGGTGCTTAAAGACAACTGAGTAAGAAAATTAAATTTTGGGGGAACTTTAATTAAAAAATAGAAGGAATTTAGTGTGTGCATGCTGGGGGGGGGGTGGGGGGGTGGGGGGGAGTGGGGTAAGGGGGGCATGCGTGGTAGGACAAAAAAAACAAAAAACACAAACAAAAACAAACACACAAAAAACAGTCCCGGGGGGGGGGGGGACTGCTGGGTGGGGGAGGCCAAAACCCCACAAAAACCAACAAAAAAACAAAAAATGAAACTACCGGGGTGTGTCCCGCGCGCAACCTCAATCAACCCCAAGGACCAAGGGCGTTTGGCCTATTTTCCGTGACTTTTTCTGGTGCTGCCGCGCTTTTTAGTCAACATCACTAGGGTCGTTTTACCTAGTTTGCCCCGACTTTGCAGGTGTGATCATTTGGGGGCAAACAAACACATAGGGTTGTTTGGCCCAGTTTCTTGCCCTCTTTTTTTCAAACCGGGTTGCAAGGGGGTTTTTGCAAGTTTCAGCAATTACTGCTGTGGCCGACTTTTATGGCGCTCTAATCGCCATAGTTGAAAATCCCATTTTATATTTGGGGGCATTTATAGAAAAATTGCGGCCCCACACACTCCCCCCTTCATATGGGGAGATGTACTAAGGCCCGCTAAAACCTTTTAGTTTGTTTCCAAAAAACAAAAAACGTTTCCGTTGCTAAGGGCCACTTTAAAGGGAATGAATGGTTAAATTAGAAAAATAGAAAAGTATACACATTTAAACCCCCGATCAGCTTTTCCCCAAAAACACTGAATCTTTTTAACAATCAAACAAGTCTAATACAAAGAGAAATTTTACTTGGGGGGGAACGCAAAAATGTTCAAAAAAGTTTTTAGATACAAAACGCCGTTTTACCTCCGCCTAAGAAATGAAGCCCTGTTTTTAAACAGGCTTTAGCGCCTCAAACCACTCCCAACAATCAAGGGATGGTTTTTTTGCTTCGGCCGACTTTCAAAAAATCTCATCAATGCCAAAAGTATTAAAATACTGATCTTTGTCAAAAAATTTTCTTCAACAAAGCCCAAAAAACCTTTTTGAAACCCAATTTTTTGTTCTTCGGGAAAGGTTTTTAAAAAACCACCCACCGCCATAAACCCTTGCTCTTAACTGTCACGAAAATGTGTGGGTTACCCATCAGGACGCCCCGGGAAACATACGCTTAACTCATGATTGGGCCCGGCTGTAAAAGCGCCGCCACGCGGGGATGTTTTGCTAGTAATGTTGTAAAACCCGGGGGGATGGGTGGGGAAAGGGTGGGGGGGGGGGAATGCAGCATATTGATTTTTTTGCCGGGGGCACACCTGCAATGAACAGGACACGCCACCCTAGGGGAGGGGTTTGCCCCTGAAAAACCCGGGGGGCTTTTTTTTAAATAGTGTGTGGGTGTGGTGTGTGGTGGGGGTTTTTTTGTGGTTTTTTGGGGCGTTTTTGGTGTGTGGTGTGTGTGTGTGTTGTGGGGGGGGGGGGGGAAAGCATGGTTTTCTTCATGCTTTGCACGTGGTGTCGTGTTGTGTGGTTGTTGGGGGCATGTTGAGTGTGTGTGCGACTATTTTGTGAAACCAAAACACGTTCCATGGCCCCCTGTCTAAATGAAAATACACAAAATCCTTCGCCCACGGGCAGGTACCCAGCCCACCTTTTGGCGCCATAATTTAAAGGGCATAGGGTCCTCCCGGGACGCCCCCACCAAACCCCAAACCCTCAAAATTGGGGTTCCACATTTCACAAATTTTATTTGGGGACTGCCTGCAAAAAAAGAAGTATTGAAAAGACTGTCCGCGAAAATGTTAGGAAAAATAGTTTGAAAAATCTTTCTTTTCAGGAACAGGGGAAAACCTTTTTCGGGGCCCCTTTCCCCGAAAATGGGTTTTAGGGGGAAGGGGGGCCCAAATAAGGTTTCCCCGTTCTCTTGGTCTCTTTTCTGCGGGTTTGCCTCTGAGAGAGGGGCCAAACCGAAATAACATGATGGGTGAGTCATACGTTGTTGGGCTTCGGCGTCATCATGATTTAATAAATTTCAATTTTAGAACAATCATTAGATTGGATGTGCTGTAAAAATTTCTAGCCGCATTTGGCCCCTGTAAATTTTGGGGTTGAATGAGCGCCCCCGATCTGACGACAAAAAGCAAATGAACAAATCTGGTGATTTCTCCCAAAATCTTTTTGGACGTTTCTTGGGGTTTGGGCCTATAAAAAACAATGAGTATTGAATCTGCGTAAACAAAATAAATTTTGCATTTTTTCCAGTTCAAAACTAACTTTAAACCGGTGGGGGGTAATTGTTCGGGATTCAGTCTACAGAATTTTACAAATTTTTTTTTGTTCATTGCGGTTGAGAAAGGAATTCTTGTTTAAAAATTTTCTACAGAATTTTGTTTGCAATTTTTTGTAATGCAACTCATCATTGTTCGTAAATGGTAATGCGGCAGCCCCGTGGAAAAGCTCAGTAGTAAGTCAAAAGATTTTTTTTCGTTCCCTATTGTTGGGGTGTTTTTGGACACTTTAAAAGGATGTAATTTTTTTCCCCACCATGGGTTTGAATTAACAGTTATGGTTTTTTTTTGTTTTCAAAGATCAATTTGGTCTAATGACGAAAGGGTATCCCCTAAAGTTAAGAAACATTGATGGGAAAGGGGAAATTGACACTCTCTCTGCGTTTTTGCGACGTAAACGCCTGCAAAACGCCCACATAAAACTTTTTTGTCTGTATTCTTTATGGTTTTAAAATGCTCTTTTTGCACTAAAGCGGAGGCTGGGAAGAAGACTTACCTACAATCGTCATACTTTGCCCGTTTTAAAAAGATCTCTAAGACTTCGCCCCCTGACCAACCCCTTATTTTGGCTTTTCAACGCCACATCAAACTGTGTAAGATTGGTCTGCCCCAACCCGGCGTTAATCATTTCAGAAAGAAAGTTGTTTTTAGTTGAGACCCCGACCCTAGATTTTCTTTTATTTTTTGTTATATATCGATTAAAAACTAAATTTTCTTTTAAATGGCGGGTCTATTGTTAGTTTACCTGGAACTTGAAATGCATTGCAACGCTTGCCGACGTTTGTTGGGTAAAGACTTCTAATCATTCGTTAAAGCTTTGACAAACGCTCCCCCTTAGCATTCCCCTTCAAACAATTCGTTTGGTCCTTCAATATCTTTTCCTGTTGGTTTCTTTTTTAAATCAAATATTTTTTTAAATTAAAAAAATACAACGACTCCCCAAAATCGTTAATCAGAATCAATACAAAGGTCTTTTTTTTGTTGGACCCCTAAACAAAGTATAAAAAACCCCTTTTGGGTTGTTAATGTGGGTGTTTAAACAAGTTTAATGTTTCTTTACTTTTTTTTAAACCTTCCCTTTTTTTTCGCTGACGTTGGGTGTTGAGAAAAAAATTGTCCTTGCCTTTTTTTGAAGATCAAATTTTGTCTTTTTTTAGTCATTAAAATCACCTTAAAAAATAAATTTTCATCCCGGGTGTTTTACAGCCAGGCTTTATTTATTTTCAGTTTGAACGAGCTAAGTTTTAGTGTTATTATTGAACCTACCTGTGCTTTTGGAGTTATTTTAATTTTTGCTAGAGCACTTACAGCAAAAGAAAACAGGCCGAGAGTTTAAAAAAACAAACCCTAAGGGGAAAGCTGCCGGGGGGGCCTATGCCCCATGCAAGAGGCCCCACCTTGTTCTGCCGAGCAGCACTAATACGAGCTCAGTATTAACATAGGTAACAGCATTTAAAAGGGAGCAGAAAAACCCCGTTGGGTTTGCGTATTTTGAAAGGTCCTGCTCTAGTTTTTGTTGCATTTGTGTAATTTGGTTAATCTGAAGGTTTTTACTTCAGGGGTTTCTACTATCTCTTCTTTTGGCGACTCTGGCGTTGTAGGCACTTGTTGGATAATGATCAACAGGCATGCTTTTTAAAAATGAAAAACATATTTTTAGTATTGTATATATTTTTAATCTGTTTTCATGAATATCAGCTGCGCATCATATATTAAAAACAAATATACATTAAGCGGTTTTACCGTCATCTTTTTCTCTGTCAATTTGAATGTTTATTATGTCTTTAACAGTTCTCCCACTTCCATGCAACTGATTATCCTCTGTTGACCTTAGGTCAATCCATAAACCGTATTTCGCTGTTAAATAATCATCGAGTCTAACACTGTGAAGATGGAGATCTTTAGACACAAGGTCTACTGTTGGACTTCTATGCCTCCCACCCCCGAACAATTTTTCTTATTTCGTCAAAATGCTGATAAGATTTAAGCCCGCTAGCGTAGATTTTGGGTTTGGACTACCCTCAATTGTACATTGCACTTTCGTTATTTTAGGATTAAGAAAACTTTTCAGTTGTCTTTTAAATGGTTCTTCATCTTCGCACAGCAATAAAATACCTTTGAGTGATCTTGCTGAGACACTAAAACTAAAATTCCATATAGTGTCTGCCCTGCTTTTAGGATGTGTAGAATGGTGAATCACTCTTTCGTAATATATTGCTAATTTTGACTGATATTGTTGCTCAATCAACCTTGCTAAGTGAGGGTTGCTAACAACGTCAAACTCTAGCGCGATGTCAGAAATGCTGTACTTTGCTTCGGCGTCTGATGATCTGATAACACGTTTGTATTCATTAAAAGTTAGTTCATATGACAATCTGTCTTTTAATGCTCCTTGAAAGTATGGCGCATGCGCACTTAACAACTCAAACTCCAAGGGGATGGAAAAGCGATTTCCATACGCATAACTTACAGCTACATACTTTTTGCCGTCTTTAGCATCTTCAGCGCCTATTCTGTGTTTTAGTGCTTCATTATTTTCGATTCCTTGAAACGCAAGATCATTCCTTTCATTCTCGGTTAGCCATAGATCAGAATAGGTTAAAAATATGTCTGCATTGTGTAAAGAAAATATTTCTTGCCCTCAAGTTTTATAGAAATTTTCTTAACAATTGCCCGTCCCAGATTCTGCACAACTGTCCTGTTTGTGTCTGTTGCTGCTTCGAGTTCTATTTTGAAAGTAAGTCGCGCAGAGCCTGGCACAATCACTTCATCTGCTCCTAGGTCTGGAAATTTGACAGTAAGAATTTGATCTGCATCAATAGTAGCCGGATTATTTGGAACAGTAATATTCCGTTTATTTCCCTTCAGCCACGAGGTTCTTTCAGTCTTCTATGCGGGTCAAGAATCGAGCCATATGTTTGCGACATTTTTTATAAAACAAAATAAAAAGTTAATTATTTAAAAATATGGCAGGCATTGAAGATGAAGAAGATTATGGTTTTGATCCTGGAGACGACATGAGTGAAATGACTCCTTTGGTACAACATCGCTCAAGGCTCTCAATACATGATGAATTAGTAGAAGCGCGGCAAAGGCGTGAATTAACAGAAAGTAAGGTCAGATCATTATACCAAAATTTAGGACTAGAACCTCCCCAAACTATATACCCTGATGATTTTGAACTAAAAGATAACCATTTGTATGTAAAAAACGGCAAAGGAGAACTTGTTCAGCTTACGCATAAACGAGACCCATCAAGGTTTGTAGGCGCAGATACAATTAGACAAAGGCTCAGTACAAGCGAGCGAAATCGCCTTAGCTTTACTAAACCAAAATTAGATCCGAAGGAAGTTGCTCAACTTCAAAACATACAACAAGAACTCCCAACAGATAACCAAATGCAAAACATGGAACTTCAAGATTTAAGTCAAGCAGCAGGGGAAATAAATCAAGCAATAGAAACCAGTTTTTCCGAAGAAACAGCATTAAAAACAATTAATGATCCCCATTGCCTAGGCGAGAATTATTAGCCCTTGATCGTACTTTAAGAACCATCAAAGGCGAATTAGAAAACAATTTAGCAAAACTGGGTGTACCAGATGAGGATATAAAAAGAGAAAAAGAAAAACTTGCTGAGGCTGACGACGCCAACTTAGGGCCTGAGATTAAAGAAAGAATAGAACAAAGACTAAATGAACTTAAAATAGAAAGATTAGCTAGACTAGAAGCGTTGAATACTAACCGAGAACAATTACAAACTCAAGTGGGCGAAGTAAGAGAAACTATCCAAACAAATTTATATGAAAACACAACGCTAGCAGAATGAATAAAAACACTGTTTAGAGAGCAGGGAGTCACATTAGCAAGCGTTATAACAGCCTTAGGATTTGCAATAAGTACACTGGTGTTGGCTATTACAGGCGGTGGTGGCCAAAGTTCAGTACCACCGCCGCCATCGCCTCCACCTGATAAATCATGGGTAAAGAAACAGCTTGATCATCTTGCGAGTTTATTAAAAAAATTAGCTGGTAAAGCTATAGACTCTTTACCTGGTATATTAGGTGGTATTGTTAGCTGGCATTTGTCTACTGCAAGCAAAGTAGTTGGCTTTATGGCCGAGCACTTATGGACATTAGTTCTCTTAATAGTTGGGTTACTATTTAGTAAGATAAAGACCAAGTAATCCTAGGCCAGTTAATCCAATAACAAGCGCTGTCTTTTCATATTCATGGTCATTACTTTTTTTGCGGTCTTCAACAGTCTTTGGGCGTTGGACCTCAGGGAATGGATGACTTAATCTTGGGGGGTCATCGTGTTTTTTTATTGTTTGTAATATTACTGGCTCAGAATTCATGTCGTTTTCTCCGACCTTCTGTTCATTGCCTGCCACAAGGATTTCATTATTGTAGTTTATTATTGTTCCTACCTGGAGCCTGAGGTCAGAAGGTAGCATATATAAACCAGTGCCAACAGCAAAGTCTACTTTCGATCTTGCGTATTGTAAAACATGTTGGTACCTTTTAATACTTGAAGGCAAATCAACTGTAGAATTAATGGCGTCCTCTAAATTTGCTAAGTATTGTTTTTGCGCATCAAAGCCAGTAGAAGGATTAGTTATGTTCGATCTCGTTTGTGCTTGCGAACCTAGCAAACACCAAACGTAAGTGCGAATAGAGTCGTTTATTCGTTCTATTCCCGCTCTAGTTAGGCCCTTAGAAGTGTCTAAGATAAATGTTGTCCACGCTGTTTTATGCTCTTGCTCTATGGACCCAAGGTGAACAGCTGTGCCTGAAGAGAAAGATGTAGAAGGAGGATCCCAGTCATAGTTATACTTTCTGTGCACCCCGAAAAATAAGGGGTGCCTAAGCCATGATTAAGATCCAACTTTTGTCTAAAGTCTATCTTAACATTAATATTGAATTCGTTACAAATAGCGAAAGGACATGCAGGATGGTACGACACATCCGATTACCCTAAAGATTCGCCTTTGCATTCAATTACTAATAAG